>CAXHJY010000702.1:145000-180000 GCA_964016885.1 Eledone cirrhosa
TGCCCAGGTCTCACTGCCATGCAACATTGCTGTTCGTATGCAGGCATCGTACAACCTGCCTTTCTTTTTTAGGGAGAACCCTTTAGCGGCTAATAGCGGTATAAGCTCTCTGAACTTTTTCCATCCAGTTCTGACTCTAGCTACTGTACTTTCAGAGCACCCTCCCCACTGCTGATTTTGTCACCCAGGTAACGGAAGCTGTCGACTATTTCTATAGAACCCTCTGCGCAGTTGAAAGAGCTAGTATTTTGTGGGCACTTGCTGCTACTTATTTCCCCAGAGCACCGGCCACATGTAAAATCTATGTTCTTAGTTAGCTTACCTGTGATCCCACTACATCTTTTATGCACCCATACCTTGCATTTGGGACACAAAATGGAGTTTCTACCTACGCCTTTCCTACACATTGAGCATGGCCACTTCCCGGAGGGGACCGCTGCCTTATTTTCTTTGTTACAAACTAGAACTTTAGTCTTAGCCAGGTTAATTTTAAGGCCTTTTGATTCTAGGCCGTGCTTCCATGTTTGGAATTTCTTCTCTAGCTCGGCCATTGATTCAGCTATGAGCGTTAGATCATCTGCGTATAGGAGTTCCCATGGGCAGCCAGTCTTGAACTCCACTGTTATAGCCTGGAGGGCAATAATAAATAGTAGGGGGCTAAGAACAGAGCCCTGATGAACACCAACTTTTACGCTAAACTCTTCACTATATTCGTTGTTAATTCTAACCTTGCTGACTGTTTCTTTATACATGGCTTGTATAGCTCTCACAAGCCATTCATCAACACCTAGTTTTCTAAGAGCCCACCAGATAATGGAACGGGGGACTCTGTCGAAGGCTTTCTCCAAGTCGACGAAAGCTAAGTATAGGGGTTTACTTTTAGCTAGGTACTTCTCCTGTAGTCGTCGTACAATAAAAAGAGCGTCTGTGGTACTTTTGCCTGACACAAACCCGAACTGCATTTCATCTAGATCAATTCTCTCTCTGATTAGTTGCGCTATTACTTTTTCCGTGACCTTCATGACCTGGTCGATTAATTTAATGCCTCTATAGTTACTCCTATCTAGGGCATCTCCTTTACCCTTATAACAGTTAACGATGATGCTGCTATGCCAGTCCTTCGGAACAACCCCATTCTGTATGACTTGGTTGACTATCCGGGTGACCATGGTGTGTCCCACCGTACCAGATGCCTTCAGCATCTCGGCAACTATTTCCGAAGGCCCAGCCGCCTTACCCGTCTTCATATCTTTGATTGCCTTACTTATTATACTACCCTCTACTAACACTGCTGGTCCCTCTCATGTCTATGCCCAGGTCTCGTATCGATTTTGATACGGGGATATCGGTCCCTCCTGGTCCTGTGTAGTTGTGTCGTACTATATTTGTGTTTGCAGGTTTGTTTGGAGGTTTGTATTGTAGGGCTTGGAATTTGCCAGCATTAAACTGCATGTTGTTTTCTTCCGCCCATTTGTATATCGCATCCAGATCCTGCTGTAAAAGGGCAGCGTCATTGGGTTTTTGATTGCCTGTGCTACCTTAGTGCATGAAAGACGACAGCTGTATAAAAAAGTGCAGAGCGATCAAAATTGATGGTAGTTATGGAGTAGGTAGACCCAGAAAAACCTGGGACGATTTGATAAATTCCGACCTTACACACTTGCACCTCTCTAAGACAATGTCACTGGACCGAGATCTTTGGCGCTATACAGTAATACAGAAGACCCGCCTTGCCTATGTACAAAGTGAAACCTACAGTCAGTAGGCACCTGTTAACCAAATATACACCCCAATCCACTACCCCTACCCTATCCTCCCACTCCCACTCATATTATCCTCTCTCTGTAAAGTTGGTACCCCAACATCCAGTCCAAATAAATGAGATAATGAGATCGAGATCATGTAGGTGTCACAACAAAAACAACAAAAAAACACACAGTCTACGCTGTAATGTGGCGGGTAGTTAACACAGTAAAAATTTCCCAGTTCCACACTGTAAATGTGGTTGGTGTTATGAAGGGCATCCATCCGTAGAAAACCTGCCAGATAGTCCTATATGAGCGAGATACGGTCACCCAACCAACCTTGCCTCAAGTGGGACAACTCCCATCTAACCCATGCTCGCTTTGAAGATAGATGTTAAACGAAGAAGATGATGATGATGATGATATATATAAATTTTCATGTTGAAATTATAACGTACTAATTTCAATAATGATATAATGTGGAAAAGTAGTTGAATTGGTAATCATTTGGGCATTGGATTAAATGACATGGTATTCGTTCCAGCTTACTGCTCTGAGTTCAAATTCCTCCCAGACGGACTTTTTATTTCATCCTTCATAAATAAAGTTCAAGTCAAATAACGACGATGAATTTTCCTCTTTTTCTATTTTTCTCACTTTCGCATCCTATTTTCGTCTCTCTGGAAGAAATCGATTATATCCAAACCTGGAGAGTGTTGGCTGCCTCTACAAGGGCCATTCCCTTTTGTAACATGCTGGCAGGCAGGCAGACGAGTGGGCAGGCAGGCAGGCAGGGTCTAAAACTAGTTAGACCATTACTCAACAGTTTACTTGGAATAGTAGAGCATTGCTATACTATAAAATGTGTGTTCCTGATGGTTGATCTCTTGCCATTTCCAGGGTTTGGATGAAACTGTTGAAACACAAGAGCTCAGCTGCCAGGCCCATTCTTCATAATATATATATATATGGTGGCTGCCAACTCGTTTTCGAGTACGGCCACTACTTTATATCCATGTAGGAGAACCCCTACTGATGCGCTGAAAGAGTGTGATTTTTTAGTCCAACCAGCGACTTGAAAACTCTGGTACAAACACTACACTTGTGACAATTATTGACACATAGTGCTGGGCCCATGGTACCATGTGATGACACGTGCAGAGAGATCTCCAGATATAAAGCAATGCCTGTGCCGTGAAGCTTTTATAGTGAGCAAAGGCACTGCACAAAGCCAGTCCCACTCTCTTAACCAAGATGATATTTACCAAAAAGAAGAACAAGTCAACATCATTGGATACCATCAGGGTTGCAGGTGTTATATCAGAGATTTCCTTCTCCTAGAATTCTGCCTTGACAAAGGCTAAGGGGTCATCTCTCCATATATGTATGTATATATATATATGTATATATATATATACATACATATATATATATGTGTACATACATATATATATATATACATACATATATATTGGTAAACGGAATAGAAAATGCTGACAAATTTTTCACAGTTGAAAAATGGTTTAATTAGGAATAAAAGAGTATTAGTAATTGTATGGGTTAGTATTCAGTTGTGGTTTTAAGTTTTTAAGTTTTTACCGGTTGCGCATTTCTAAATGCTTTTCAAAAATAATTTTGAGATAGAGTGTCCGTGTTGTTTGCTCTGATCTGATTAGTTTTGGGAATTCTACCACTTTTTATGTTAAAAAAGTGGCTCCAGCGCTAGTTTGGTGTTGCAAAAATTCTTGTGGTCAAAACAATTTTGATTGGTCGGTAGAGGTCATGTGAATGTAAACAATTGATTTTGCGCCAAGACTGTTTTTATGTTAAAAAAGTGGCTCCAGCACTACTTGGTGTTTGCAAAAATTCTTGTGGTCAAAACAATTTTCTATTCCGTTTACCAATATATAATAACTTGTGTGTTACACCTCTATTCTTTTAACTATATATATATATATATATAGAGAGAGAGAGAGAGAGCGAGAGAGAGATGTGAGAAAAACCACAGACCCTCCATCTCAACTCACCTTTTGAAAAGCAGAAGAACTGCGAAACCGGTAAAGAAACCAAATAAATATATATATTTTTAAAAAAAATAAGACTCCAGTTGCATTTTCGATTTCATCTCTTTTTCTTTATACTTTCACTCGTGTAGGACACCTCGGTTATTTTTCATTTTGTAAAAAAAACCTCACTTTCTAATATAGATATATATATATAGATATATATATATAGATATATACATATATATAGATATATATATATATATACATATATATATATATATATATATATATATATATACATATATATATATATATATACATGGAAAGTTATATTTAAATTGTTGGGTTAACAACGAGTAAATATTTATAACTGATATAAAAGCACTCAAGTATTTGGAGTATATTTATGATATTAAATAAATGGAAACTATATTTATAAAACCATATTTATTTCATTATATATATTTCAGGGATATCATATTAACAATATGTTATGCCTTCATCAGACAAAATACAATATAAACAGTCTTATAAATAAATAGATATGACATACCTTTCAATCGACTTGCATTTGGGAAGTTGATTTGGCAGTAAAAAATATTGTGGACAGTTGTAAAAAGAAAGAGAGAAAGAAAGAAAGAAAGAAAAACTGTCCACAATATTTTTTACTGCCAAATCAACTTCCCAAATGCAAGTCGATTGAAAGGTATGTCATATCTATTTATTTATAAGACTGTTTATATTGTATTTTGTCTGATGAAGGCATAACATATTGTTAATATGATATCCCTGAAATATATATAATGAAATAAATATGGTTTTATAAATATAGTTTCCATTTATTTAATATCATATATATATATATATATATATATATATATACATATATATATATATATATATATATATATACATATATATATATATATATATATATATATATATATATATATACATATATATATATATATATATATATATACATATATATATATATACATATATATATATAGACATACATATATATATATAGACATACATATATATATATAGACATACATATATATATATAGACATACATATATATATATAGACATACACATATATATATACATACACATATATATATACATACACATATATATATACATACACATATATATATACATACATACACATATATATATATATACATACATACATACAAATATACATATATATACATACACACATATATATATATACATACACATATACATATATATACATACACACATATATATATATACATACACATATATATATATATATATACATACACATATATATATACATACATATATATATATATACATATATATATACATACATACATATATATACATTCTCTCTCTCTCTCTCTCTATATATATATATATAGTAGAATAATCGAGTATCGAAAAATCGGCGCACGAGTTCACGATAAACAAAATTCGACATGAGTGGCAGAGGGCTCAATAATTCAGATAAATCAGAGCTATAACTATCGTTAAAATACCAACACACATAGATTATGTCTAAAATCAACCATACGACCGAAAAATTACGATCAGGAAGATTCGGGTCACTCAGATAAAATATCAATAAATCAATAAATCATGTGAATGTAAAAAGCTTACCCGGACCCACTAGAAAGATGGTAAATCTAGCTTCTTGGGCTTCTGTAAATCCTTAAACCGCCCACTATCAGCCCACATAAAAATATATAAGACTTCTAGAGAGCGGCGGACAGGAAATACTTTATCAACGAGCTTTGTCCAGACGAATAAAAAAGCCAACCCTAGCTGAAAACGCACATGGAATCCAGCAAGGGAGATAACCTCTATATCCGCGAAAAATATTCGGTAATGTGGAAAATCACATATCGAATAAGAGTGCTCAATAGACATGTTAAAATAAACAGGAGCTATTCATCATTTAATAGAATCGACAAAAAATGAACAATAAAATTAACTGGTCAATAGCTAAGTCTAGAGCTAAATATAGTAGAATAATCGAGTATCGAAAAATCGGCGCACGAGTTCACGATAAACAAAATTCGACATGAGTGGCAGAGGGCTCAATAATTCAGATATATATATATATAGAGAGAGAGAGAGATAGAGAAATATAAACGGGTGTGTATGATTGCGTATAGAAGATTATATTAATAAAATGAATTCCAACTTTGTCTGATTTACTCGTTTTATTTACAATCCTTTAAAATTTATAATGGTATTAGAATGAAATAGGATGGTAAGTGTTAATTGAACAAGTACTTTTATGCTTTTGCAATCTTCAGGTACATATTGTGTGGTGACAGTCAAGTTTGCAACTTTCACAGTTGAAAATTGCACACTTGACTGTCACCACACAATATGTACCTGAAGATTGCGAAAGCCTGAAAGTACTTGTTCAATTAACATTTAATATTCTACCCTACTATTTCATCTAATACCATTATAAATTTTAAAGGATTGTAAATAAAACGGGTAAATCAGACAAAGTTGGAATTCCTTTTATTAATATATATGTATATATATATATATAATGCTCCAAATGCCAGGTAAATATTGAAAAAGATAACTTCGTATATTACTGAATCTTTCGAAATTTTTGTTTATTTTCAACATTATTTGAAAATCATACACAATATCTTTCATATATATCTATATATATATATAAAATTAAGTATGTGTGTCTGTGTATTACCTATAGGGGCCTACTCTTACGACCGATTTTCCTTTAAACTTAGTCATCGGGGAGTGTTTTCTAAATATCAGCGTATCGTTTTTTTTTTATTTCGGGGTCATTCTGCAGATAAAAATAAGATTTTTGGCTCTAGCTACCACATTTTGCCACCAATCTCGTTCAAATTTTAAAGCAAAATAGAGTTTATCATTGCACATCCTGTAAGGGCTTTATATTTTGCATTTGTTGTTCAAGGACAGCGTGGCAGCCGCTTAAATATTCAAAAATAGCACTTTTAGACTCAAATTTCCACTTTTTCGGCTCTAGCTCCTACATTATTCAATCTACTTTGTTCAAATTTTACACTACGCTAGATCAGATTGTTTCACGTCTTAAATAGGCTTTACATTTTGGATTTTTTGTTCAGGAACGGCGTGGCCGCTGCTTAAATATTCGAAAGTACCACGATTTCGCTCAAATATCCGCCTTTTCGCCTCTAGCTCCCACATTTTTCAACCGATTTCGTTCAAATTCGAAACTTCGGTTCCACCTCACACATAAATCAATTTATTTGGTTCAACTTTTATACTACGATAGATCCTATCATTAGCTACCACATTTTTCAACCGATTTCGTTCAAATTCGAAACTTTGGCTCCACCTCACACATAATCAATTTATTTGGTTCAACTGTTATACTACGATAGAACCTATCATTGCACATCTTATAGATGGTGAAAGGCAAATCGATGGCACTGACGTCGTCTGAGCTTTTAGTTGTGTATTTCAGAATTCATCGGTTTCCAATCAAGTAGCGTGAGGAAATTTGGTTTAGTGTTAGAAGTCATTACCTCCCTTCCCCAGCATGCCCCTTCGTCAGTCACCCGCGTTTCTCAGTAATAGAAGTCTTCACCACCCTCCCCCATGGCCTGTGTGTGGCCATAGATGAGTCATCGAGAAGCAGTCGCTAAGATCAACACCTTTTCATCAAAGCAGATATTATTTTACCTGCCCAATCAACGCTGGGTACTGCTGCTAGTATATATATATATGAAAGATAGTGTGTATGATTTTCAAATAATGTTGAAAATAAAAAAAAATTTCGAAGGATTCAGTAATATACGAATTTACCTTTTTCAATATTTACCTGGCATTTGGAGCATTATATATATATATTATATTATATTATATTATATTATGGTCTTAGCAATAACAAAAAAAATTAATGAATTATGGTTTAGATGACCTTTGGAAGGAAAATGAAAATGTAAAAAAAAAAATGGAGAAATAATACATTTTCTTTTTATAAATTACCAATCTAAGAGTAAATGCTAAGAACATAAGACTAAACTGGAACATCATTAGCACAGTGCTGTCTAATGTGAAACTCAATTTACAGTGAACTGTAAAAGAAGAACGAAAACATCTATGGATAATCTTTAAAGACACTTTCTTTTCTAAATTGAATTTCTCTTAAACATGCAAGTCAGCCATATAGCTTTAGTGTGTAAAACTTCCAGGTTATTTTTGTATTTACATTTAAAATATTTTCTGCTGTTTTTTTTTTTTAAACACATAAAGCATTTAACCCCTTTGATTCTAAATTACCTGAAAACATCCCTGCGTTTGTGATATAAAACTATTTTTAAGTGTTTATATTGATCTAAACAATCTTCCATCATAATTTTATCAAAGAATCTTTGTTAATGTATGATGCTCCAAATGCCAGCTAAATATTGGCGGAGTTAACCTTGTATATTACTAAATCTTTCAAAATTCTTATTTATTTTCAACATTATTTGAAAATCATACACAATATCTTTCATTAAATGTATGGTGTTAAAAGGTCAAATTTTTCTTCAACTTACTGAAATTAAATTCCTTTTTTTTTTTTTTTTTTTTTTTTGCTGTATCAGTTTTTTGCCTTTGAATTTAAATTAATATCAGACATGTATCATGTAGATTACATTACACAAAGGAATTAATTGTTAAACCTCATGCAATTTTAAATGATAGTAAATATTTAAATATTAATTATTTTGAAAATGCTTTGAAAGTAATAGGCAGTCATGGGTTGATAGATGCTATATTCAAAAACATACAATCTTGAACACATTGATTAGGAAAAATACAAGATGTCAGTCCAGTCATTGGAATAACACCTATTGGGTCATAGTAAGCATTTTGTCCTGTTTTTTATGAAAGTACTGAACTCTGAGCTCCAGTTCACCAAGCTGAGAAAATTAAGTATTAGTTCTTTAAGATGCATTATTAAGCTTCATCCTTATTTTACAAAAAGCCAATCCGGTGCATGATTTCTTGTGTAATATTTATTTTAGAATACTGGCAGCGATCTTAATGGCATTTATCATGTGAGTTTAAATCACATAAGAATAATTGTTTCTACAAGTTGAATTGGTTACCGTGCATATTTCCTTGTGTTGTGATAAAGCACTAAAAAGACAAAGTAGATCGATTTCACTTTCTCTGTACATAGAAAGATAGAAACCTGAGGTACAAACAATTTAAAATGATGAGGCTATCGGTATGTGTGTGTATGTATGTATATATATATATATATATATATAAGGGATAACAAAATATTGTTATAGGTAATCCAGTTAGAGGTTGTGAATACTTCGTATTATGGATAGTTTTAGTGTACGACGTTGTTTGACACAACAAGAGGTTTACGTAGGTGGCGAGTTTATGACTTCTCTTGCATTCCTATGTAAGTTTATCTTGGAGTAATAATATTGAAAGAGTGAAGAATAACATGGTCAACAGTACACAAAAGGGTTTTATTTACAGTCTACCAATTGTTTCATTGATTAAGTTGTCTAAAAATTGCTGAACATTTGGTGCTGTGCCACTCAATTTTAAATACGTTGTTAGCTTAACCAGATCATCTGAGAAATTGTTATATGTTCAGTTTTTTCGAATTCAAATTACAGCATCATTAATATTATTAATGATGCTGTATTAATATATACTGTTGACCATGTTATTCTTCACTCTTTCAATATATATATATATAGTTGGCAATATCATTAGATCATCAGATACAATGTTTTCTGGTATTAGTTCCAGATCTTTGAGTTCAAATCCTGCTGACGTCAACTTTGCCTTTCATCCTTTTGAGGTCAATAAAAAAAATCCAATCTAGTACAGGGATCCATTCTTCCATTATATCTCTTTCTAATTTCCTCTCTCATTTCTACTCTTCTCTGGAAAAATATGCTGTACTCAAGCCTGGTGAGGGATGGGCTTCACCTAGAATGAAAGGTCCAAGAAATGCTGTGTGCCCCTAAGGCACCCTACAGCTCAATCAGATGCTATAGGACCATAGTATACCATATCTGTATATATCTAGTTTAGATTAGGTACATAAAAAGGGTTAGTGAATTGATAAGCATAAAATGTTGCCTCAAAAAGAACTCCATGACAAGTATAAAACCTGTCATGTGGCCCACAATGCTAAACTCTGTTTTACCAGAGCCAATGGCCATAAATACTTATTGTTGATTACAACCAAGAGCGAAGAAATATACTCACATCTCTGTTGCTATCATTTTCTTACATCTATTTCCTACATCCATTTAAAATGTCAGCTGTTAGATAAATACAAGTTAAGTAAATGATATATAATTCAAGAATGTTCATCTAATAAGTACATTGAAGGAAAGTTAATGTGAACATTTTAGTGACAATTGATATTTTAATGTAAAGATAATGCAATTTTGATAATAAGAACATTTTATTTTTATTTTCTCACTCAACCCTCAATGATATGTCATATAAACAGATAAAGTTATTGGATAAGTCCTCTGGCTATAATTTCTAATTAAATATATGGGTGAATATTTAAAATGAAATAGCTTAGTGTAGACGTAGTTATTGAGATTTTCATTATCATTTTTATAACATTCATTGTTATTAGAATATGGATGCTTTTCTTATTCAACACAATTATACACACTCACATGATATATATATATATGCATATGCATATATATATATGTATATATGTATAGAATGAAATATATTTTCTTTTATTCTTTTGGTGGTTTCAGCATTGAGCTGCAGTACTGCCTTCAAGGGTTTTAGATAATTTTATCGACCCTGCTACTTTGTGTGCTACTTATTTTATCGATCTCTATCTGTCAAATGTTCAAGACTGCCTAAGGGACATAACTCAGCAGACTAAATACCACAAGGTGTTTTTGTTAGATGCACAGATTTGTCATCCCTCTCCTTCTTGATATACTCATACCACCCTCTCTCTCTACACACACATGCACATATATATATATATATATATATATATATATATATATATATATATATATATATATATACAAGGATCGGAATTAGAGATTCCGCAGTTCACAGTAATAATAATATTAGCTCAAAGAAGAACAGCATTTTCAACTGAGCTCAAATATTCATTTATATTGGAACAGTTATATTTCAGCATGTATATTTGCGTTCTCTCTTTCCATTAGGCTAGATGTGTGGCGGGCAATTCCACACTTGCTGACTGAGGAACCTGTGGACTTGTACGCTACACATTTCAGTGGCGAAACGAAATAGATTTGTATCAGCAAGCTTATAGTTATAAGGTTGGTAATTTAAAACTCTACTTCGGAGATTTTATTCTGACTTAGAGTTCTTTCTATTTAATTGCTAACCTGTAGGTGCTGTTTTCCATACAGTAACGGTTAAACCCACATGTAATAATTCTTTACACACATCTCACTGTGTAACACACTTCTCTCTGTGTAATATATTTGTATATATATATATATGCATGCTTACACAAACACACAGTTCGATGTTGAGTGCTCCAGTTCTATCAAGATAACTGCTGGCTTCAGAAATTAGCATGCAAGAAGCTGAGCAGTCCATGGGCATATGTACCCTTAAATAGAATCAGCATGACTCGGTACAATCCAGTTCACAAATAATTAAACAAATCAGCCAGAATGAACCAGTATGTGATGCATAATTGCATCATGAATAGCGATTGTTCTTATTATACTATAGCAATATTTCAACTCTATTTCATTGAATTCTCATCTTAAAATGGCAATGATGACATATATATATATATAAACAACCAGTTGACTTAGGTAATATAGGAAAAATCTGAAATATAACTGTTCCAATATAAATGACTAAAACAATAGTCAGTCATTACAAATATCATCCTCATTATCATTTTTATGTCAGTTTTTCCAGTTACATGGGTTGGATGGGCCTTTTTCAGCACAGCATCTCTCCACTCATTGTGATTCTTCATCATCTCCACTGAGTTTCAGCATTTTGAGATCAGATCTCACTACCTCTGCCCAGATCTTCCATAGCCTTCCTCTACTGAGACTTCTTCCCAGTGAGGTTTCTTGCACATCTTCTCCCAGTAAGCCCCATCCATGCACTTCACATGTCCATACCAATGTAGTTTTCTCTCTTGCACAATATTCAGTTTCTCTCTCAATTCATCCAAAATCTGTCATTCTCTAACATTAACATTGCACATTGATCAAAGCATGCTTGCTTCACTTTTTTGCCACCTGTGCATATCTTCTACAGTCACTGCCCATGTTTCAAAGCCATGCAGCATAGCACTTTGTACATATCAATCATCATCATCATCAACGTTTAACGTCCATGTTCCACGCTTGCATGGGTTTGGACGGGGGTAGTCCCACTTGAGGCAAGAGTGATTGTCTTGCTTGCATAGGACTGTCTGGCAGGTTTTCTACAGTTGGATGCCCTTCCTAACACCAACCACATTTACAGTGTGGGTCTGGGAGGTTTTTACCGTGTTGCCTACACGGCCACATTACAGCGGGGACTGTGTGTTTTTTTGTCGTGACACCTACACGATCTCATTTGTTTCGGCCTGGATGGTGCGGCACCAACATAACTTTACATAGAATGGGTGGGGTGGGGGTGGTGGGGGTGGGACGGGGTGTATTTTGTTAGAGATGCCTACTGGCTGTAGTAGGTTTTACTATGTATTTAGGTAAAGCGGGTCTTCTCTGTTACTGAGTACCGCCAAAGGTCTCGGGCCAGTGACATTGTCTTGGAGAGGTGTAAGTGTGTGAGGTCGGAGTTTATCAGCTCGTCCCAGGTTTTTCTAGGTCTGCCTATTCCGTGGCTACCGTCTATCTTTATTGCCCTGCACTTTGTTATACAGCTATCGACTTTCATGCGCATCACGTGTCCATACCAACGTAGCCTTCTCTCGAGTAAACAACATCTGATCCCTCTTATTTCTAATTTTTTCCTTAGTTCGTTTATGCTTTGCCGTTCACGTATATTACTGTTACACATCCATCGGAGCATGCAAGCTTCGTTCATCTCTAGTCTGCGTATATCCTCTGCACACAATGCCCAGGTCTCACTGCCATGCAACATTGCTGTTCGTATGCAGGCATCGTACAACCTGCCTTTCATTTTTAGGGAGAACCCTTTAGCAGCTAATAGTGGTATAAGCTCTCTGAACCTTTTCCAACCAGTTCTGACTCTAGCTACTGTAATGAGGTAAAAACCCTGGAAACAAAAAAGTGAATAGAGGTGCCTGCAAGGAATCAAACCCCATATCTCATATGCTGGGTGAGTACATTATCCAATACACAAAGTGTTACATGACCACCAGTTTCTGGTTTTCAGATTCTAAGCCGGCAGCTAAATGTATAAACATCCAGTTTGACTTAATAATCATTGGGAAAATTTGAAATCTGAAATGTAGTCATCCCAGTGTAAATGACTATAACAAAAGTTCATCACTCACCATGCATCCCCCTCTTTCCATATCCAAAGATTCTTTACCTGATTTTTATTTCTCTATTGTTTATGATCAACTATTGTTATAGCTATTTATAGTGTGGTGTTTATATTTAAAATACATGTTGACAAAGAAATCCAAATATAATTTTCTAAAAAAAATTGTAATAAATGTTAAGGAAATAGGGATGGTTATTGCATAACTAAATCATATATTTCATAATTGTTGTATTTTGATATAAACTTTATATATATATTGTATATATATACTGGCTGCATTATATATATTGTATATATGCTAGCTTCACTGTCATGACTCTAACAATTTTCAATTATTTCATTTTATGCTGGGATATTGAAACATGAGAGTGGTGAATTGGCAGAGCTGTTACAGTGTCGGATTATAAATGCTTCAGGTTGCTTTAGCTCTTTGCACTCTGAGTTCAAATTCCACTTTGCCTGTCTTCATTTCAAATCTTCTACTGAGGTTGATTCTTCCTCTATCTCTATTTATCAATTTCTCTCTATCTTTACACTCTCTCATATTCTGTCTCTCTCTTTCCCTCTCCTCTCTCCCCCTCCCTTCCCCTCTCTCCTCTTGCTCTCTGCACACTTTCAAATTCCATTGTTTTCAACTTCGTCATCATTTAATGGTCAATAAATTACCAGTCCAGTACTGGGTCTAATTCTTCCTTTATCCTTCCGCCTCTCTCTCTCTCCATAACAAACTTGGACAGAGAAAGACTCAACCAGTTTTAAATGACTAATACAAGCAGTATGTTATGACAGCAGTGTTACATCTCCACCAGAATTTCAGCGATCAAAACCGGATGAATGAGCAGGGATTAAAAATGTTTTTAGAGTTTTCTATTATTTATTAAATCTAATTTTATTTGGCTTAATTGCTTAAAGTGCCTAGCTGTTACCTATATGGTATGGGGTTCGATTCCTCATAGCAGTTGATTGCAACTCCTTTCTGCCAGGAATTGGGACCAGTAGATTGGATCAGCAATTTGAAATACCAATGGAAACATTGTATCCTCAGTTCAATCTGACGAATCCCACCTCACTCGGTAAGCAAATAAGGTCTGCGATCTTGTCAATTCAGTTCAATTTTATTTGTAATTCATTGAAATGGAACAGTCTAGGGTTGTACATCAATTACTAATGGAGAACAGATTCTATTCTGCTTACGGACAAATAATGCAGCTATACTTGATTTTACATCATTCCCAGCTTACAAAGAGACCTTGCTACTAGTATTAAATAAGTCATCCAAATGTTTAATACTAATTTCCAGTTAGAATTACTGAGGTAATTTAATATGAACACTTAAACATTTGTTACGTATAGTAAGTTACTTCATCAAGCAATAAGTGTTTATTGTATACATTGGATGTAAAATTTTGTATATATGAAAACATCATAAATCTATAAGAGCTTATACAATGGTTATGCAAAATATATATATTCGCTCAGTGAATTCCTCAGTTATCCCATTCAAGATCTTATCTACATTTATGATCTTAATTTCATTTCGCAGTTATTTCTCTACCACCCATAAAATGATAATGTTCACATATATGTTTTTAGATGAGGTTCTGGAAATGTTAGAGTAATTTTCTTCTCACATAAAAATTATTACTTGACTTTCATAAGGGATGCTACATTGATTACGATGATTCTCTATAGATTTGAATTGATACTAAAGAAATGTACACACACACACTGTCATACACACTGACGATCTTTGCCACAATAACATAAACCTTCCTGTAGAAAATGTCACCACTCAACATTTAATGTTTTGTGCTTCAGACAATAAACTCTGGGCAATCTTTACAAGTTGAACAGTCAGTATTATTGAATAAATAAATACAGTAATACAACCATGACATTTTCAGTTTTTGGTATGAATTTCATTTACAAATGTTGAGTTCATTTTCTACCTTGGAATTGTTTTGGTGGGTTCAATAATAATTTTTTACTTTTGGTACAAGTCCAGCAATTACCCCAGTACATTACTGGTGCTTTATTTTATCGACTCCATAAGGGTGAAAGGCAAAGCTAATCTGTCAATCCACTGCTTTGAGAGGGGGGGGGGTCTATAATAATAGTGTTTCTTGGTTTAAATCATGGTAAATTTAGGAAATTAATAGTAAATTGATTTGCTTTGAATTAGTATCATACTGTTACATATTGTACTAAAACGAGCAAAAGTATAGTCAATAATAAAAAGACTACAGATCAAATAAATCAAACTTTACCAAAATACATTATAGAGAAAACAATTCACCAGTGATGCACTCTATTGTAAAGTTAATTAAAAATTATAAATTGAAAATTATATTCTAAGAAGTATTTAATAATCTATTTAAGCTTATTTTGAATAACTGAAGGTAACAATTTATGAACAACTACTAATTACTATTCGTTGACCTTTCATACCCTCAATGTTCCTTGCCCTCCAATGACCTCCCTACACTCCCATACTTTCCAGTACCACCTTTGAATCTTCTGGAAAGCCCAGAAATGCAACAGCACTCACTTTGAGAAACAGTAAATTAAATACTGAAAGCCATTATTCAAGAATGTTGTTATTTCTTTTAACTCACTCTTCGTTAATGATTCATAATAATTATAACAATTTCTAATTTTGGCATATTGTCACAAATTTGTGGGAATGATATAATCAAGTAAATTGGCCTACATATTTAGTAAATAATTGGTTAATATTCACCAACAGAAGAAATGAAAAAATTACTAAGTCACAAAATAATAAAGGCTGGATTTACATAAGTTAGAATTGTTCTAATTATCAAAGCCTGAAAACAAAAACATGTTTGCATGTTTACCTCATTAGGTAGAAATTGTTATCTAGAGCTAGAGTTGATACCATATATAATAATAATAATATCTACAGAGAGAGATAGAGTGAATGCATGTGGCCAAGTGTTTAGGGTGTTGACACACCATCACAATGTAATAAGTACAATTCCTAACTGGGTAGCACATATTCTTCAGCATGATACTTCATTGTACAATAGGACTGGTGACACTGTCACTAAAACATCCAAGAAACCAACTAGGAGATGAAATCCTATTTGTGGCCAGTTAAACCTGCATAGGTGAGAGAAGCGGAAAGAGATCCTTATTTTGAGTCTATTTTTCATGCTGGCATGCATTAGGCATTCTGCGTCAGTTCTTATATGGAGTTATTTGAATATGTCTTACTCATACATCCAATTTAGGGCATGGTTTCTACAGCTGAATGCTCTTCTTACAACCAGCTACTTTAAACATTGTACTAGATTCATTTTATCATAACACCAACTCTAGAAAAGTTGTCATACATTTGATGTGACGAAATAAACCTCTATACCTTATGTTGTTATTATTTACAGGGGCAACACAATTAATTTTATCATGGCAACAAAATTAGAGTAGGTACCATGTCCTTAACTTAACTGGAAGTCTTTTCTACCATCTATTCTCACTGTTAAGTCATTAATCATATGGTATACAAAGTTGGCAAATTTAGAACCAATTACTAACAGTTTGTTTAAAATTGCAATTTATTTAGAATAGCGGGGATTGGTTATAATGATTCCTTACAATTCCTCATTAATATATTGTAAAATGTATAGACATAAAAAATGAAGTAAATCCAAAAATAGAAAACTGCTTGTAAAATATATAGGAACTTCTAGAAGACTACACTACTCTTCTTAGGTGAAGATTTAGGAAGTATTAAGTTCTGCTGAATATTACAGAGCATTAACTTGTTTCCTTCATGGAGAGATATGCAATGTAAAGGTTAGATGTATAAAATCACTTATCTTGTATTTATTGTTTGTTAACAGTGGAGATTAAATATATGCTACAGAAAATAAATGGATTTATTGAAGATGTTTGGTGCCACAGCAAAACTCCTCCAGTCAACACAGTAAAGTGTTTTTATTTGTGACATGACAAAACGCAGCATGGCCACACTGAAAAGTGCTCATGTTGGTGACGCAACAATAATGACGAATGAGCAACATCAATTTTTCCCATTTTAGTATTAACCCCTCTTACTAATACCGCTCCTGGAAACAAAGGGATACTTTGCCCAAGTGAACAACAGATTGTATGATGGCTGCTTATGTAATGTGATATTGCATGGTAGTTAGATATGAATATTAAATTCAGACGATGTGTGAAAACAAGAGGATATGAATAGAGAGTGATTAGACTCTGAAAGGCAAGGTTTACCACAGCAGAATTGAACACAGAATGAAGAGAGTTTGAACAAATACAAAACATTTAGTCCTATACTGTACTATAGAACAACAAATCAACACATATTCTCTTTTTTTTAAATAGTCATAAAGAAATGAATTCACATCGATTGTAGATTTGATCTTGAAACCTTTTATTAATGAACCCACAACGTATGATCTCATCTAAATTCCACTTAACTTAGGTCATTCTGCCTGGTTTCTTGTGAAAAGATCACATATATTTAGTATATACATGATAGGTTTGTTATTTTTAAAGATACCATATATAACATATGGGTCAAGCTGATGAAGCTATTAGTGTCATGAACAAACTACAATTTTTGTATAATTCTCTTTTTCTGCTTACTTTGGTAACTGCTTTTAGGGGTCTCTTGGGCTTTCTTCCAACAATTATGCTGACCCAATCTTTCCTGAGGTCATTTCTGCCTTGGCATGAACCAAAACCTCAAACCACATAATTATCTATTAATTATCCAAATCTTTTGGTGTCCTGCCATTAACCCCCTTGCCTTTGTTATCTAATTTCTGGCTAATTATACTGGCTCAAGTAGAGTTAAGTATCTGGTTTCAGGGTAAGGCACAATACATGCCAGTAATGTGATAACAATTTTCTAGCCAAATATTCAATATGTTTATATACTCAAGTTTATAGAATTTGTAAATACTTTGTTTTGAGCCTATCAACCTGTATTCCAATGTTTGAATATAGCCAATCAACTCTATATTTTTATGTTTGACTATATCATGCCAACCTAATATTCCAGTGTGTCCCACCAGCCTGGCATTCCAATGTGTAAATAAATCTCACCAACTATTTAATATGTTCGACTTATATTCCAATATTAGACTATATATCTCTAACATTGACTGAGAACTAATGACAAAGCAGCTCAAGTTAAGAAAAATGTTTTACACGCAGTTGAGCCACTGAACAACAGAGCCTGTCCTTGTGAGATGAAACCAACTTACCAATGTGTACCACATGCTCTCTCTCAGCCCTACATAATGCCTCCCCACTGGCTCCAGTGGTGCCTGGCCTTTCTGGTTCTGCCTGAAATGCCTCCAAACTGCTGTTCATCATTGTAGAGCCAACCTTCAGAAATGGGGATATAACACTGATGCTTCTAACTGCCAATACAGGCAATTACAAACAATGAATCAATTTCTATTTTGCCCGAATCTTTAAGATTCAAGCAGACTTAACGATCTTGAAACCTTAACACCCAGGCCAGGATGGGTGTGTTGTAACAACTCGATAAGAAGAATCCCACTAGCATTTCCCTTGTTTCGCTATATCCTTACCAACTGAGTATTCTGTTCTGTTACATACTTCTGTTTATTCCTGTTATATACCTTCATTTCTGCCTGAATCAGTGATCATTCTACATAATTGCTTTTGCCTAAGTTCTACATTGTTTTTATTTTTGTCAAGTTTAGACATTTGTGATCTACCATATATATTTGTATACAAGTTGAGAAATATGTGACAAAATTCCACAGTAAAATGGTGTCGGCTTATATTCGAGGTCAACATTTTGCCAATTTACACTACCTTCAAATTTTACATAAATGAAGTGCTAAAATATTTTTTGCTTTGAAGGGGAATATTACACCAGTTGCATTTTAGAGGTGAATATTATACATTGGTTTTACTTTAACTTTTTGCTTGTCCTGACATTGGTTGGATGGGAGCTGTTGAGACAATGTTTTATAACTGGTTACCTTTCCTGATACCAACATTTTTAGTTATTATGATATACTGTGATATAATGTACCAAGTTTAGAAACCAGAATACACACAGTAGATTTAATTATTTAAGGAAGATCGTAAACAGATCAACATTCTTGTTTCCCTACTACCTTTTTCATTTTCCATATAAATTTAAATACAAAGTGATTAGGTTTGATTCATGGACTTGCTTGTATAGTATATCCTTAATCAAACACATCTTTTCACATTGCTTCAGTTCATTTGGCTAAGAAATGGGTTCTAATAACAGCTGCATTTTACACTGCATATTGTACTTCCTGTCACTAAATGTTTTCAACACCAAGATAAGTTGCTGCTAGGCTCTAGGTTTGGAATAAACTTTAACTAAAACCTATTCATCAATAATAAGATAAATTGGTACTGTGTAGGTTTTTATATTCTCAGCTTATATAATTAAAATCATGTGATGATAACATATGTTCATATTTTTACTGTTATAGAAAATAAGAGAATTGATCATACTATTAAGAAAAAAGAATTATGTAATTATAATGTTTGTCAGATGAAATATTTTCTTTCAACATATCTTTCTTGAAATCAGGTGTTATTATGTAAGCCTTCATTTTTAGTCTTCAGTATGTTTCACTTACAACAAACTTTAACAACAAACATATTATAAGATAAACTACTTTTAATGCAATTGCTAGAGAATAACAGAAATAAATGCTGCTAACAAAAACAAATCTTTTCTTTATTTGGTTATTTGCCATGGAGTATAATCAAGTTCTCAAATATAATACTGCTTGGTGTTGTGTTCAATGGCCAATAGATCTAACTTTTATTTTACACTATTTTATATATATATATATATATATATATATATATACGAGCTGACCTTCAGAGGTCATGTGCAGTTAGTTGCCAAAAATAAAAGATAAGAATATGTGGGAGAAACAATGAGGCTATTTTTAAGTAGGTACTCTGGACTGTAATATCCTGCTTCTGGCTGACAGATTGCCCACTTCAAAAAAAATCCAAGAGCTTAAATGAAATTTAAGGTTACTGAGTGGTAGCTGATGTGCCAGTATAACCCTTTTCTTTCCAAAACTGTTTTGGCAGAAATATGTGGCTTCCAGTTGAGTCATCTTAACTCAATGAAGTGAACACAAGACAAAATGACAAAAAATTTAAAAAAACAAGAAAACTTCCTTCTATTCTTGAGAATTCAGAATTTATGCCCAGTAAAATGTTTTAAATACTTTTTATTCCAGCTTTCCAAAAACAGTCCCTGGTTCTATGCAAAAATACAACCCATTTTCAGGGGTTGCGGATTTATATAAAAATCTGCCAACATAATTTTATGTATGAACCATTTTAATACATTTGATATCAGCCTAGTCCAAACTTGCTCAGATTCTATGAAACAAAACTAGCCATTTTAAAGGGTTCAAACATAATGTTATCGAAGAAACATATGTTAAGTTTCTATCATGGTCATGAAACAACTAATAGTGTTAGTAAATCCCTCAAAATTCTTCCTTAAATTATTCAAATACCTCATTTTTCATTAAAAATACTCACACACAAAGGATTAATAATATTGTCAAAGAGGATGTGCAACACCTATTCGCCTTTTCATGTCTTCTGGAACTAGTGGAAGGAGGGGCAAATATTTTCCTTGACATGCATACTTATAATAAAGTTGGCAAAAAAGCCTAATTGTCTAAATCTTTAAATTTCAATATTGCCTAAATCTTTAAATTTCAATATGCTGGAGGAATAATGGGGAGCATTAATATTTTTTTTTTAGGATCATTTATGTACATATACTTGCAAAAAGGAGTATTTGTTATGTGCTACGATGACAAAGCTAGAATGTATGACTTTGGCTTTTTTTTTTTTTATTCAGATATTTTAATTTCATTCACAAATAGCTGGTGCATTATAGTAGTTGTCTTCAGTTTGTACATGGAATTATATTAGGAATTCTACTATTTTCAATAGGTTACAATCTATAATACAGGATTTTTTTCAGGCCATTCATTGTACCTTAAAAATTGATGTTCAATGAATTAAGTTTAATACTTAAACTATTATAAAATCATTAGAGAAATAAAGTTCAATTTTGCTTTTTTACATATTGTACATTTACTGAGGGGCAAACATCTTGTTCTTCTTTAGTTCTGAGACTTTGTCGTCATTATTATTATTATTGGCAGTATCGGTAGAGGGTCGGACGCCATGCTTTGACGCATAGAGTTACGGCCATTGCCATTCTGAGTTCAAATCCC
Source organism: Eledone cirrhosa (assembly GCA_964016885.1). Classification (NCBI taxonomy): domain Eukaryota; kingdom Metazoa; phylum Mollusca; class Cephalopoda; order Octopoda; family Eledonidae; genus Eledone; species Eledone cirrhosa. Next base: position 166,537 of record CAXHJY010000702.1, read on the forward strand.
GCTGAGGTTAACTTTGCCTTTCATCCTTACGGGGTAGATAAAATAAAGTATCAGTAATGACTGGGTAATTGCTAGCCTTGTGCCAAAAGTAGAAACAATTATTAATATTTTATACTTACTTTCCATGCTCAAATGGCTTGGATGTATTATCATTGTCCAAGGCTAGACATTTAAGATTACCATGTCTTGAACATACCTTCCAATATTTTGCATAGTTTCTATGACTGGATGCCCTTTGCAATGCCAAGCACATTGCAAGAGAATTCTGTCCATGTCATCATAGTATTTTTACTGTTGAAAACCATAATATACCATCTCCACCATCTCTAACATCAAATTCGATAACAACTATGGAATTTACACCTGCAATGTTGCAACGTGACCTTAAGAATAAGCACAACTATGCCTCCCCTGGTCTTGATGGTTTTACATACCTGCTTCTCAAACGTGGCGGGTACTTCCTTTTGCACCAGCTTTCTTTCTTCTTTCAATACTGTCTCAACAATGGTGCTACTCCGGAGCAGTGGAAAACTGCCAGTGTCATTCCCCTGTTCAAAAAGGACAACTGCATGTCACCTGTCAACTATCGTCCAGTCAGTCTTACTAGCTGTATTGCCAAACTGATGGAATCCTGTGTCAGAGAAACACTTTGGAACTTCTGGAGCTCTCACAGCCTCATCCGGCCCTCGCAGTTTGGATTTATCCCTAACTCCAGCTGCTGTGATCAGCTTATCGATGTGAGGGATGATCTTTTTAACTGGTTGAAATCCTTCATTCTCAGCTGAAAAGAGGTAGTCACGGTTCTAGGACAGCATTCTTCACTATATCAGATGTCATCTGGTGTACCACAGGGATCTGTTCTTTGTTCGTGGCATATATTAATGACATAGATGCCAACTTAAAGAACTCCATGGTACTGAAATATGCAGATGACATGAAGCTGTACCTTGAAATCTACAAATCTTTCCTACAATCAGACCTGGACACAATGCAGCAATGGATCACAGAGTGGCAACTGAAGCTGGCTGTGGACAAGTGTACCACCATGCATTTTGGGAGGAAAAATCCAGCGTCCACATACTCCCTCCACAACACTGATATCAAGAAGTCCTCTTGTGAACGTGACCTGGGCATTACTGTCAGCAGCGATTTATGTTGGACAAAGCATGTCTCTAAGATTGTCAAGAAGGCCGAGGGTGTCTTGGCATCACTCAGCAAGACCTTTGTTAGCAGCTCTCCAGCCATCTATTTAAAGCTGTATACAGCTATGGTACGACCACACTTGGAATTCGCATCATCAGTCTGGAACCCCTATCTTGCTCAGAACATTGACCTCCTGGAAACTGTTCAGAGATGTGCAACCAAGCGCATACCCTCCATCAGATACCTACCATACTCTGAACGCCTTGCTTCCCTGGGCATGGATTCATTGAAGCTCTGACGTCTGGCAATGGACTTGGTAAACACCCACAAAGTTATTAACCATCTCGCCAACAACAACCCTGACCACCTTTTTGATCTCCATGTGTCTAACACACGTGGACATGCCTACAAAATCAGAAAACAGCACAGCTCCCATGACTTTCGTAAACATTTTTTCACGTTCAGAGTTGCTGAAGCATGGAACAAACTGCCTGCGTCAGTTGTTAGCTGCCGAGACACTGCATCCTTTAAAACCCTCATGCTTCCCGAAATACGCCAAAGCTACACCTGATGTACCCCTTCCATACACATGCACACATGTGTATATCATGACTCATGCACTGTTCATTTTCCTGACGTTTGTACATTACCCTATGTACTATACATACACTTTTTGATGAGTTGTAGTGCACCTGAGCACTGTACACAATAGTTCATTATTATTATTATAGCACCAACACTAGTGGAAATACTATGTAATCAGCAAGACTGAAGACTCTTCTCTCTGCTATACTGTCTGTTTAATCACCAACCATTTTACAAAATATATCGAGTGTATATTATCATCATACTGAGTGGTTACCATTGTGATAATAATACTAGAATGGTTGTCTTCTCCATAGTATGTTTAAAAAGACTCTTCCTCTCCCTGCAGTCACCAACCTCTTGCCACTTTAAATGAGTCATAAATTTCCTGCAACTATATATAAAATTATACGATTTTTTATATGATGTATCAGGGCCATTTGATAATGAAAACAAAAGAACACATTCCCATGTATGTTACTTCATTCCATGCACTATTGAACCGAGAAATCAGTGCCCAATGATATAAAGATGGCTTTATATATTGATTACTTCAATTTTACTGTGGGTCCTACATCAAACTCTAATTACTAGCTTATTTCTGGCTATATAAACAAACACGGCTAGAATAAATTATAGTCTAATCTTCTGTATGTGCTAACCAGGAATACAAATTCAGACAGGTGGTTTTAAATTACTCCCTCAGATTGACAATTTTGTATTCAGTCTAGCAAGTAGCGTTATACAGGAAAAGAAAAAATTAATGAAGATAAAAGTTAATTACAATTGAAAGAAAATGAAATTTCTTAACATGGATTGATAAACTGTTATCAATAAACAAGTGTTTCCAAATAAGAAAACAGGCTTCCTCTATCCATATCAATTATGTTTTGTTTCTTGAATAATTTTGGTGAGACTAAGCTTTTAATTTTAACTGAGTGCAAACAGAAAAACATGTCTTCCATAAAAATGAGGAGCAAGGACAAAACATATTATTTGTCATGAATATCATTGCATGAAAAGAGAATATCAAAACACAAAGCTTGAGAGATGGTGGGTGGGAGAATAAAGAAACATAAAAATCCAATTTAAATTTGAACAAATTCAAGAATTATTGTTTTTAGTTCTGTTTCTGGTTTGTCATTTTTATTGGAGAAATTTGGGTTCTGTGACAATTTTATTGATTTCTAGGCTTTTAAGAAGCACCATGTCAGCAGCTTGTTTTGTTATTGAATTGAAACAGATCAATATAACTTTGCATATTGATATTTTTACAAATAACATATGAAGTAACTGTATTTCAATATTATAGTAAACTACTCTGCTAGGTATTAAAATACAATACTTAATACAGCTTTATTCTATTTTACTTGATAATATTAAACACTATCGCTTTTAAACTTAATACATCAATATTTAGTATTTTGTGTGAGACACACACACACACACACACACACACACACACATATATATATATATATATATATATATATATATATATATATATATATATAATGTGTATGTATATGTATATAGGTGAAGAATAAACAAGACAAACATAGTGATGCAAAACAAAAAAAAGTCTCAATTTCACATTTAAGAAGAAACAAATAAAGGTTTTAATGTATCGGACATAAGCCCTTCTTCAGGAAATCGTAATTTCAGAGACAGAAAATACTGGAACAATAGTGTTTGGAATTAATCTGGAAGATGTCATTCTCAATAAAAATTGAGTTAGACAGATGAATACAAACTCAATGCCCCTCCTTTGTTAGGCATACACCTACCAATGTAACTTAGTTATAAGTGACTTTAGAGTTAGAGCCAGCCAGATGAACATGCAGACAGTAGGCATTTTGGAATAAAATATGGAAGTTACAGGAGCCATCAGATGGTCCACGACATTTAAGACAATAAATTCAAAGAGAAAGAGATTTTCAATATAGAAAAGCAAAAGTTTCTGAGAGATAATCTTCTGAGGTTTGCAGACAAGATCTATGGCTGGAACATGGTGACATGGTAGTAGAATAGTAGGTTGGACAAGGCCAAGTAAATCTAAGAGAGAGGCATGAAAAAACTGGCGGGATAAGGAAAGCAGATTTCTCTACCAAGAAACTTGGTGTCGGGTAAATTCTGAAAAGGGGAAATGGAAAATATAAAGTTTGTACATGCCCTATGCTGTGAGGATTAAAATCATGAGATATTCTGAATTGCAAAGCAGTCTGTTAGAGAAAAGATTCTGTAATTGAGATGTTTGTCTGTAATAACAATGGTTCACCTGCCCTCACAGATGCAGAAATAGAAAGGGTGGAAATGACAAAATACATGGGAGAAGGAATTCTTACTCTAGGTTGGCCCAACTGAGGAACTTGCCGTCCAAATTAACATATGTATGGTTAGTAAGGGAATGAAAGAGATGTGAAATGGTAAAGCAGCTGGACAATGAGGGATAGTTTTTCATGAACACAGTATGCCCCTGCTTTGCAAATTGAATTAACAATGTTATGATCATGAGTTCACTATCCTACACATTGGGCCATCAGCCTTCACAAATAGTAAACCAGCATTTTGTTTATTCTTTGTGACTGTAGTACATTCTTATGTGGGCACCTAACAAATCTATGCCAATAGATAACATTTTTGAAATATTTGTGTATAAATGCTTTATCAAATCACAATAAAGCAAGATATCTATAGGAGTTAATCTGTGTTCATCTTTGCATCTGCTGTGGGCTGCTTTTGTCTTTTGGCTTACAGTTGTATATAATTCATTCATATTATTGTTACTTTTTAGATACATCTTCATTTAGAAACTTAGTGAAATGAAACTTTGTAAATTAATTACTTAATGACATTTACATAATATTCATAGCTATTCAGCTTCAAATGTCAAGCCCCTTGGAATACATTACTTCAAGAAAGATTGTTTTTGAAGCCTTTTGGCAGTATCTAGATTTATAGATCTACTCTCAATTGCTAGAAGATAAATTGAAAACTGTTAATAGCTTTCATTCTTTTCTACCAAATTCTACATGTACATTTGCATACACACATGTTCATTTTGGCATGAATTATTTTTCCTGTTCATGTAGTTATGAAAAAAAGCTATAGGTTAATTTGGCTTGTTGAATATTGAGATTTCCAAAATGCAGATATATTCCTCGGTTAAAAATACAATTTCCATGATTGTGTCATTTCCAGTGATTCAAATGTGTTAAAGGAATTTTCAAATATATTTTGAGAGAATATTTACATAAAAAAGAATTCTTTGAAAAAGTGTTGGAGTGTTGAAAAATGTAAATATGTATGAGCATAGATGTAATAGTAGACATTTCATGTTATTGCTGCCACATACACATGCATATAAACAAGCATCATCATTATCATTTTTGCATCTGCATTTCCATACTGGCATGGGTTGGATTTGCATGTGCATATCAGTCTATATCTGTGTGTGTATATATATATATATACGATATATATATGTTTTCACATACTTTATATACATACACATATACATATATATATATATGCACACATATATATATATATATATATACATGTATATATATATATATATATATACATATATATGGTGGCTGCCAACTCGTTTTCGAGTACGGCCACTACTTTATATCATGTAGGAGAAACCCTACCGATGCGCTGAACGAGTGTGACTTTTTAGTCCAGCCAGCGACTTGAAAACTCTGATACAAACACTACACTTGTGACAATTATTGACACATAGTGCTGGGCCCATGGTACCATGTGACAAGTGCAGAGAGATCACCAGATATAAAGCAATGCCTGTGCCGTGAAGCTTTTATAGTGAGCAAAGGCACTGCACAAAGCCATATATATATATATATACACATATCATCATCATCATCATCAACGTTTAACGTCCGTGTTCCACGCTTGCATGGGTTTGGACGGGGGTTTTCCCACTTGAGGCAAGAGTTTATGATTCTAGGCCGTGCTTCCATGTTTGGAATTTCTTCTCTAGCTCGGCCATTGATTCAGCTATGAGCGTTAGATCATCTGCGTATAGGAGTTCTAATTAGCAGCCGGTCTTGAACTCCTCTGTTATAGCCTGAAGGGCAATAATAAATAGCAGGAGGTTAAGGACGGAGCCCTGATGAACACCAACCTTTACGCTAAACTCTTCACTATATTCGTTGTTAAAAGTCAATATTAATAGTTTCCCATTCAGGGATCATTTAAAATCCATTATCTTAAAATGTTGAAAGGGGCATCTAAATAGGTTGGTGCCTATGGCTCTAAATCATTGCTTCAGAAAGAATAGCATGTTGAACATAGATTCATCAGGCCCACAATATTAACCTCTTCTTTAGTAAAAAAAAATAAAATAAAATAAATCAGATGCAATTAATAGCCTTAAAACGTTTGTTACTCAACATCCAAAGCTTATTACAAGATTTTTATGGAATGTCAATAAGCACTTGGCTGGAGCTCCTTTGTCTTCAATGACTGCTGGGTTATGTTGTATCAAGGAAAAACAAATATGTGATTCTGCTTAAGCCTGATGTGATATTAGGTTGTCTTCATAGCAGCCTATACCTCATCATTACTTTTTAAACTATACTCTATAGATTATCTATACTTTATACATTTTCTATGGTATGTAGATCATGTGAATTACCTGCATTAATGTGATGAGTAGCAAACCAGACATTTTTTTTTTGGGGGGGGGGGGGTATCGTGTGAGCCAGAACATAAATTCCACATCACCTAATTAGTCAGTGTTAGATGCTTGTGGAGCCCCAATATTTCTTGGTAGGCTGCTGCATTGAACACGATGACTTTGACTAAATGCCGTGATCTGGCACTTGTGAATGACATGGCCCCACAAATCATCACTGACGAGGAACTTCATGTTAAAATTCAAACACTCCTTCAAATTGTGTGAGCCCTACAAAGCTAGTCCCTACTTTAGTAGGGAAAATAGGCTTGTGTGCTTGTTATTCATATGACACATTACCTTTGTGTTTCAATGCCTCCATAATTAAATCATTCAGTTTAAAACAGACTTATGCATATGCAATTGTTTATATAAATGATTATATATAGCAATTGAGAATACTGAGAATGTATTCCCAAAAATTTGACTGTTTTATTCTATCAAATCTTTTCGATGTCCTCAGATTCATTTTCATAATTCTATCCCATAATCTGCATTTTGTAATGCAGCACAGAATATTTATATAGAAAGTAAATTGATTGGTATATTCAACATTTTGTTATGCAAGTTGTTTTTACACTCATACTTGCAGGCATAGCCATGTGGCTAAGAAGTTAGTGGTGTAAACATGTGGTTCTGGTATTATTCCCATTTTGAAACACATTGGACAAGTGTCTCCTCCTTCTATGACCTTGGATTGACCTTGGTTTGTGAGTGGAATGTTGTTGATTGAAACTGTGTAGAAGCCCATCATGTATGTACATTCCTCTTTCTGAATGTGTGCTTAAGTTTACTGTTGTTAACTGACATCAGTATGCCATAAACAGAACTTAGTGATTCAAAAATGACGATCTATAAAAGAAATATTCGCCAGTGTAAAAAGTACTTGTACTAACATGATTGGATAAATCCCTTTATAACCTCTGTCATGTTCAGAAACTGAGAAATAATACAGAAAGCCATTCTTTCTGTTCAGAAAGTCATTACACATTTATATGGAGTCTCAAAAAGAATCTAGACCAAAAAATATAATAGTTGGAAATAAACCTGCTAAAATTGATTAAATCTTTTGGTTTTCAATTTTCCGTAATAAACTCAAAATTTTCTGCTATTTTTTTTATTGATATCTTTACTTATTTTACTTTAAAGACATTCTTTTCTTCTTTATCTTTAATAATTGCTTTGAATTTTTTAACTTAGGTAGAAAATTGCTGTCAATGTAATTTATCAGATGAAACGTAGGTTGAAATTTTTATATTAATAATTTCCACATGGCTTGCATTTGCCTAATAAGAATTTTCTTTCATTTTTTCCCATCAGAATACTCTAAAAAGTTTGTAATTAGGTTAAACTAAACAGGTTTTGCTGTCCCTAACTCTCAAGACTACATTATCATATTTCATACTCATAGACACCATCATCCACATTCCTTCTAATATTTAATCCCATGTGTGAATTAGTTTCACATAACACAACAATAAACTCCAACTATACAGTCTGTATTGTGAAAATGTGAATTGTTGGGGAAATCATATTCATATCTTTAATTCATTTTATACCAAACTGCTTGAAACAACACTTGGTTCTATGATATAGAACTTTATTTTTTGGAAGTGTTTATACTTTTCTAAAAATCTCACTTCATAATTTCATATAAGAACCTTTATGGAGCTATGTTCCAAACAGCAGCTTGAAAATAAAAAATGTTAGTTATATTACTGAATCCCTCAAGTTCTTCATTATTTCTTAAATATCTCAGGCAGTGTATTTCATTAGAATTATTGTCAAGAAAGGGTTGAAAGACTACAAAAATATGACAAACTGTAAATCTTTAAGTCCAACATCTTGTTTATTATTGTTATTGTTATTATTAATAATAATAATATAACCACAAAAATAACAACTGCTTCTGTGTGGTGTCATCATGCAAGCGAAAAGATACTTGACAGAAACATATCTAAATCTTTTTCTGAGTTATTGGGAGAAGAAATCAGACAGAGATAATTGAGACTTTTATATGCAAATAGCCTATTTATGGTTTCCTTTGAAGTTTGCTGTGATTAGATTAAATTAAAATTGTTTCTGAAATGTTAAATCGATACTACAAACATATTTCCCCCTTACTCTTTGTCAAAATTCAATTACATATCTGCTTCTATAAAATCTTCCAAATTCCATTTTGTAATGGAATTGTATATAGCAGTAGCATTGATGTGTAGTTGATTTATTTCCCTACTTATTTGGTGAAAGGAGTCATTTATTTGAATGTTCCCTTCATTCCAGATGTTATACCTAAAAGAAATTGAACTTCTAGATGTAGTATAATTTCTTTCCTTCCAGCCTTTAACTCATTACATCAACAACTCACTCTTTCTATATCTCAGTAATCAAAAGATATGGATCAATAAACTTGTCCTTGATCCAATATTCTCTGTTGAAATTTTCAAAGCTCAGTATTTGCATTTGAAACTTCTATGCACTTCTAAAGAAAGTATTTTATTTCATTCATCAAATATGAATATGGCTGTGTGGTTAGGAAGCTTCATTGGAACCATGTGGTTTGTGTTTGGTCCCACAGTGTGGCACCGAGAGCAAGTGTCTTCTGCTAAAGCCATGGGGTTGACCTATACTTTGTGAGGCAAATTGGTAGACAGTGTGTATGTATGTATATATATATATATATGTGTGTGTGTGTGCATTCTTTCCTTCTGAATGTCTTCAAATTTGACCTTGCCTGGGCAGTTGATGATGTTTATGTTAAGCATAAGAGATATATATCTTACAGCTCAGTGGCTCAAAAATATCAAGGGTTGGCACCAGGAAATACATCCAGCCAAAGAATATTATCTAAAAAAAAAAACACGAAAACATTTCAATAGGCATCATCCACATCATTACCAGTACTACCTCCATCTTTACAATCATTAGAACTCCCTCACCATAAATACTACAGCCATCACAACTATCATCACTACCAACCAGCATCATCCCAACTAGCACCACCTCATCCAGAACTATTACCTCCACCAGCACCACCACTAATAGCATTACCTTCAATACCACCAAAAATATAATCAATATAATCACCATCACCAACACTACAATCACTACCACCACCACCATCATCATGAGGAAATGTCTACATTCATATAGAGTAGAATATTCTGACTAAGCATGGCTTAAGATAAGGAAATCTTACTTTCATTATGAATGCAGTAGCCATTTAATTTGTTAAACAAGTGCAAGTGAAACAAATGTTTAGTGGATAATAGTTGTTTCTACTTTTGGCACAGAGCCAGCAATTACTCACTGCATTACTGGTACTTTATTTTATCGACCCCGTAAGGATGAAAGGCAAAGTTAACCTCAGCGGGATTTGAACTCTGAATGGCAAGGGCCGTAACTCTATGCGTCAAATCATGGCGTCCGACCCTCGACCGGTACTGCCAATCCACCGCCACATTAGTGGATAATAATGGTTTCTAATTTAGGTACAAGGCCAGCAATTCAGAGAGGAGAAAGTATAGATTAAATTGACTTCTCTACTTGACTGGTGCTTTATGTTATCGACCTGAGAAAGATGAAAGGTAAAGATATTCTTGGTGAAATAAGCCCCCCCCCTTCCCCCCCTCAAAAAAAGAAAACAAAATGAAATAACATTAAGCATTGTCTGACATTCTAATGATTCGCCCAGTCCAACATCTGTAGTTAGATAATAAGGAAATATACAAGGAAAGAAATATGTGTGTGTTATACATCTCTCTCCCCACTCCCCTAGGACTCCCCTGCTTCTTCTTTAACACTGGTCCCTACATATCAATCCTCACCACTCTCAGAGGTATGAACCATTCTTTTCGCATTTACCACTCCTTCACTAGCACTTCCACCAACATCATCTATGCCCTGTGGTGTTCCCTTTGTGGGTCCATTTACATCAGAATAATGGACTGCCGTCTGGAGCACAAGTTCGCCGTACACCTGAGGGACATATGACTAGGTAAAGACACTGCTGTCGCTCATCACTTCCATTCCCCCAACCACTCTACTCAACACCTCACTGTCTCAGGCCTCATTTTACACCACAGATTCACAGCCACTTACACCAGACCAAGCAGATTTTAATTTTCTGCCTTGGAACTACTTTTCCGGATGGACTCAATTCTCCTCCACAGTTCCTATGACATAAACACATGCATATACACACACAACTCCAGCCACCACACAATACACACTCACATTTATAATATACATATATGTCAACCAACATCTGCTTCAATATAACCAATTAATCTTACACTTTCTGATGCATGAACACTTATGTGCATATGCCCACACACACCGCCCTCACATATTCCAGGGATCATGTACATGTGTGTTTGTCCATTTGTATCTCTAGTGAGTGCATCTGTGTTCACGTGATACTCAATGCCATGGATGTGGTGCCGTCAGCATTGAATGTTTCCTAACATTTACTCTGTCCCCCAACACACCCTGGTACTATCCACCTTCACACTTTGTAGCTTAGCTATTTATAGTTGCACCAACATATCGTCGTATCCGAAGTGAAACAGCGTCTCATACAACCATACCATTTAATGAAATATAAAGACAACGATCATATTCGCTCCCACCTCCTTTCTACGCAGCCTCCTATTTATATGTGTGTATTTATATGTAGAAATTCATATACAATCTTCTACACCCCTTTACGTTTGATAGTTCACTCGTTCATGCTTACTCACACATCCACACTCTCACACCGGCCAGTCTGGATCGCTCCAATGCCCATTCTTTAAACTCACCTATACTTGCACACATACATGTCCACCCCACATATACGATGATTACCACCCTTCCTAAACCCCTCTAACACATAAGATACACCTTGCCTGGCACAACTTCAAAATGGCTAACTAAATATGTACGTGTGTTTTTCCCCCAATTCCAGTCTTTAACTTTCTACTATTTTTATGTTTATCTTTTGATGGAGGACAGGTGTCTGAAATGATAATATTATATAGTCTTTTACAATTAAATAGCTCAGAGAAAGGAATATTTCAGAACCGTGTGATACAAATGAATATATGATAGGGATAAACACTGATACAAGTATACATGTGTTCGAACTTGTATACATTGCGAACACATGGATACTTGTATCAGTGTTATATCCCTATCATATATTCATTTGTATTACACGGCTCAGAAATATTCCTTTCTTTGAGCTATTTAATTGTAAAAGACTATTTGAGTTTATAATATATGTAATATATATAATATTCTCGGCTATATACGTAGAGTTAATTTTTAGTCCCATAAAACCGGCTGCTATTTTTAGCAGCACGAGTGTGTATATATCATCATCATCATCATCGTTTAACGTCCATGTTCCACGCTTGCATGGGTTTGGACGGGGGTTTTCCCACTTGAGGCAAGAGTGGTTGTCTTGCTCGCATAGGACAGTCTGGCGGGTTTTCTACAGCTGGATGCCCTTCCTAACACCAACCACATTTACCGTGTGGGGCTGGGAGGTTTTTACCATGTGGCCTACACGGCCACATTACAGCGTGGACTGTGTTTTTTTGTCGTGACACCTACACAATCTCATTTGTTTCGGCCTGGATGTTGTGGCACCAACATAACTTTACATTCAAAGGCGCGGTGTGGATGGGGTTGGGGTGGTGGGACGGGGTGTATTTTGTTAGAGATGCCTACTGACTGTAGTAGGTTTTACTTTGTAAGGCAGGTCTTCTCTATTACTGAGTGGACTGTGTGTTTTTTTGTCGTGACACCTACACGATCTCATTTGTTTCGGCCTGGATGTTGTGGCACCAACATAACTTTACATAGAACGGGGTGGTGTGGATGGGGTGGGGGTGGTGGGACGGGGTGTATTTTGTTAGAGATGCCTACTGGCTGTAGTAGGTTTTACTATGTATTTAGGTAAGGCAGGTCTTCTCTGTTACTGACTACCGCCAAAGGTCTCGGTCCAGTGACATTGTCTTGGAGAGGTGTAAGTGTGTGAGGTCGGAGTTTATCAGCTCGTTCCAGGTTTTTCTAGGTCTGCCTATTCCGTGGCTACCGTCTATCTTTATTGCCCTGCACTTTGTTATACAGCTATCGACTTTCATGCGCATCACGTGTCCATACCAACGTAGCCTTCTCTCGAGTAAACATCATCTGATCCCTCTTATTTCTAATTTTTTCCTTAGTTTGTTTATGCTTTGCCGTTCACGTATATTACTGTTACACATCCAGCGGAGCATGAAAGCTTCGTTCCTCTCTAGTCTGCGTATATCCTCTGCACACAATGCCCAGGTCTCACTGCCATGCAACATTGCTGTTCGTATGCAGGCATCGTACAACCTGCCTTTCATTTTTAGGGAGAACCCTTTAGCAGCTAATAGTGGTATAAGCTCTCTGAACTTTTTCCAACCAGTTCTGACTCTAGCTACTGTACTTTCAGAGCACCCTCCCCCACTGCTGATTTTATCGCCCAGGTAATGGAAGCTGTCCACTATTTCTATAGAACCCTCTGCGCAATTGAAAGAGCTAGTATTTTGTGGGCACTTGCTGCTACTTATTGCACCAGAGCACCGGCCACATGTAAAATCTATGTTCTTAGTTAGCTTACCTGTGATCCCACTACATCTTTTATGCACCCATACTTTGCATTTAGGACATAAAATGGAGTTTCTACCTACGCCTTTCCTACACACCGAGCACGACTATTTCCCAGAAGGGACCGCCGCCTTATTTTCTTTCCTACAAACTAGAACTTTAGTCTTAGCCAGGTTAATTTTAAGTCCTTTTGATTCTAGGCCGTGCTTCCATGCTTGGAATTTCTTCTCTAGCTCGGCCATTGATTCCGCTATGAGTGTCAGGTCGTCTGCGTATAGGATTTCCCATGGGCAGCCGGTCTTGAACTCCTCTGTTATAGCCTGAGGGGCAATAATAAATAGTAGGGGGCTGAGAACAGATCCCTGATGGACGCCAACTTTTACGCTAAACTCTTCACTATATTCGTTAATTCT
>CAXHJY010000703.1:0-7500 GCA_964016885.1 Eledone cirrhosa
ATATATATATATATATATATATATATATATATATATATATATAAATATATATATATATATATATATTATATATATATATATATATATATATATATATATATATATATATATATATATATATATATATATATATATATATATATATATATATTTATATATATATATATATATTTATATATATATATATATATATATATATTTATATATATATATATATATATATATATTATATATTTATATATATATATATATATATTTATATATATATATATATATATATATATATATAGTTATACATATATATATTTATATATATATAGTTATATATATATATATTTATATATATATATATATTTATATATATATATATATATTTATATATATATATATATATATTTATATATATATATATATATATTTATATATATGTGTGTGTATGTGTGTGTGTATCTATGTGTATATATATGTAGGTATATATATGTATATATAAATATATATATATCATTTTTATATTTTTTTTAATCTCCCCTCATCCTTAACACCACTTTTCAACTGCTTCTAACTCTTATTTATTACATCTATATGTATTAGTATAATTTTATCAATATATATATATATATATATATATATATATTGGTAAACGGAATAGAAAATGCTGACAAATTGTTCACAGTTGAAAAATGGTTTAATTAGGAATAAAAGAGTATTAGTGATTGTATGGGTTAGTATTCAGTTGTGGTTTTAAGTTTTTAAGTTTTTACCCATACAATCACTAATACTCTTCAATCACTAATACTCTTTTATTCCTAATTAAACCATTTTTCAACTGTGAACAATTTGTCAGCATTTTCTATTCCGTTACCAATATATAATAACTTGTGTGTTACACCTCTATTCTTTTAACTATCATATCCTCACACGAGATACAGAAAATGCCAACAAAAACGGATACAACCCTCATCAACTCAAATGAAGAGATCCTACAGGAACTCAAGAAAATCAACACCAACCTATCTTTGCTGGTCGACAAACTTGACTCCACAAATAAGGAAACCGCCACCGGATACAAACCCTCCGAAATCGGCGACAAACTCCAAAACCTTTGCGATACTATCCAAACTATGTTCACTACTACCAACCCAGGAAAAACCAACGAAGAACCATGTGAGATTGATTCACACAAAATGAAAATTCGCACAATTCCAAAATGGAACAAATCCCTCAGAGACAGAAAGTTCTCATTCTGGAAGATGATACAAAATCACAACAAAGCAGAGATATATGAAAAATGGCTTAACTCAACCCCTCTAACTCTCCCCCGTAAACTACAAATAAAGTCCATTCCAAATGAACCCGAACCTCAAAGACACCTTAGGGAAAGAATGGCATTGGAAAAAATGAAGACAGAAATTGAACTTCTTAAACTGAGGGCCCAGACAAATGAGGAAAAAATCAAAACCATCGATGAAGAGATCCTCCTGGAAATCAACAACAAAACTGAAGGCCCCAAGGTAGAGAAGATCTCCAAATTATGGAAAGGGGACTGCAACAGAGAAGAACTGAAATCCCTTCAACGCTGGGAAAAAAGTGCCGCTTGGTTCCTACACTATGAATCGACTTTTCAAACGGATTACACCTCCAATAACCCGTTCATAAAAATAGGAAAACCCATAACTGAACCGCACAACAACTTCTCAAACCCCCAAGCCTCAAACAAACGAAGAAGGAAGCACCACACCGAAGATGAACTTCCCAACCTCGCTACCATAAAAAGGAACAAAAACCCAAGAAATCATCTCCCCCAGAATGACATTTACAACTTTCCCCCTTCAAGGAGACACCATACCAAATCACTCAACTACTACGCGGATTCCTCATCGTCAAACATAGGGAAAAGATACCACCGCCATGATAGATGCAACAACTTCCCCGCCTCAAGGGGACAGCAAGGTAATTACCATTTTCTCAACTCTCACTTCCACAATACACAACAAACCCACACCACACGATACAACCAACAACGTAGGCCACTTATAACACCACAATACAACATGGCACATAGAAACACACACCCATACTCGCAGTACAGGAACACCCCATTCAATCTACAACCACCAACCCGAACCACATTTTACAACAACAAGGAATATAACAAGCACAGGAGACCACTTAACATCAGCAGACAACCCCTCTACCCCAACCATTTTTTAGACACAGCACACAGATACAGGCAAACAAAATAACACAAGACAGGGAGGAGAAACCGATAGTAATAAAAATTATCAATCTTACTAGTGCAGAACCAACACCCAACCTTATCAACTTACTCTCCAAAGGTCTTAAATTCACACCGACCCCACTACGTCCTAACTACTATGAAATGAAGGAAGACATCACAGACTCCTGTAGAAAGTTACGACTTAGTGAACAACTATTCGACCAGTACAATGAGGATGAATCATTAGCCAGAAATAGAAGCAATTACACCCCTTCAAAAGGTAGAAATAAAATCCTGGACGAATTCTGTGAACACATCACAAACTTCCCTTACCAACACTTGCACAGACAAAAACACAAGCCAAACCTCAACAAGAAAGAATGGGAAGAATTAAATAGATTAAAAACCGACAGAACCATTACAATTAAAGAGGCTGATAAAGGGAGTACAGTAGTCCTAATGGAGACAGAATTCTATATCAACTTAGCGCTCTCCACTTTGGAAAACGAAACATACTACGAAAAGGCTGAACACTACAATCAACAGAAAATTATGAGAAACCTAAAAACTCTAATCAACCAATACAAAGAAGGACTCACTAACAAGGAATTCAGCTTCATCACAGACTTCACAAGTAAATCCAGCCTTTTCTACGGTATCCCTAAAGTACATAAAAGCGAATCAATCAGTAAGGCATGCAAGGAAGCCACAGACATAGTCATCAATGTCCCCTCACCCAATGATCTCAAATTAAGACCTATAATAGCAGGCCCCGCTTGCGAAACGCACCGTCTTAGCAACTTCATTGATACCCTTCTCAAACCCTTCCTCAAGCACATCAAAAGCTATATAAGGGACGACCTAAATATGCTCAATCACCTCCCTAATATGCCACTTTCTGAACAAACCCTACTAGTGACGTTCGATGTAGTCAACCTATACTCCAACATCCCCCACAACCTAGGAATAGAAGCTATCCAATTCTGGCTGGATAACTTCCACAATGAACTCCCACAACGCATCAAAAAAAAAAAAAAAAAAAAAAAAAAAAAAGAATTCGTGATAGAGGGACTCAAATTTATCTTGGAGAACAATTACTTCGTTTTCAATAACAAACCCTACAGGCAGAAATCTGGGACCGCTATGGGAACGAAAACAGCCCCTACGTATGCCAACCTAGTCATGGGATACCTGGAAATCACCCTCTACACTAAAGTCCTAAACAAATTTGGAAACACCCTCCACTTACACATTGAAAGGAACTGGAAGCGATATCTTGATGACTGCTTCATCCTTTGGCACGAAAACATCGAAAAACTTAAAGAATTTCACACCCTTATAAATGGGCTCAACACAAATATTAACTTCACGATGGAATACAGCCATCAACAACTCCCCTTCCTCGACATCCTCATTAAGATCCATAACAAAAAAATAGAAACAGACATATACTACAAGCCCACAGACTCCAAGCAATACCTCCCCTTCAACTCTTGCCACCCTAGATACGTTAAAATTAATATTCCCTACAACTTAGCCAAGAGAATCTGTACTATAGTCTCCAATAAAAACATCTGCTACTTACGGCTACAAGAACTAAAGGACACACTCATAGGCAGGGACTACCCTGCATCACTAATTGACAATGGAATCCAACGTGCCCTAAAACTCAGTACCCAGGACCTTAGACACCCTAAAGTAAATCAACCAAAACTAAAAGCTCTTCCATACATCTCCACACACAACTCCCTCAACAGCGAGGCCTTTGACACCATCCTCCAGAACATCCCTGTATTGAAAAAGGACCATAGAATGAACCAAATTCTACGAACACACGATATCATAAAGAGCAAAAGACAATCCAAGTCAATGAAAAACATCTTAACACATGCCAAAGTACTGCCAAACACAACAACGAAACCCACAGTAAAAAAATGCGATAGACCCAACTGTGGCATTTGCATCAACCTAATAGAGGGTTCGGAATTCTATTTCAAAGATGGACAACGTTTTATAGTAAAACACAATTTCACATGTGCATCGGAAAATTTAATATATGTATTAACTTGTTCAGGTTGTCGAGAACAATACATAGGCCAGACCAAAAACAGCCTCCGCCAACGCATGACTGTCCATAGATCCCAAATTAAAATACGGGAATACAGGAAAATACCACTGAGTGAACACATTGATACCTGCGCCGCCCAAAATCATCCCAACTTCAGAATCTTTCCCCTCTACAAATTTAAAGATAATGCCACCCACACCCAGCGCATCAGCAAGGAATCTTACTTCATTAACAAATACGGACCCCGTCTAAACACTTCTCCCTAAGACGAACCCACAACATACACACGTCAACATACATACCTACATCAGCACACATCTCTACCCACATATAAACACAATGACACACGTAAACACACATGCTCTATGTGCAATACAAAAAAATATATGTGCATATATATGTATGTATATATGTATATATATATATATATATATGTAGTGAAAATATATATATATATGTGTGTGTGTGTGTGTGTATATATATATATAGTGAATATCATTTCACACCTTTTATTGTTAAGATTGTTGATGTTCTATTAAGAGAACCGATTTTACTGAAAAAATCGAATAATGTACACCATTTTACCAGGGGGGAAAAAAATACTGGTCCACCCACACACGCACACACACACACACACACATATATACACAAACACATACACACGCGTACATCAACATACAAAGAGACTTATACACACACACACACACACACACACACGCACTTCTCCGTATAAGACAAAAGCTGAAAAATATCTTTTGACCTTCGAATGACTCTGCTGTGTGTATGTACGCACACACACACACACACACACACACACACACACACTTATCTTAATAGCCATTTGACACACATCGCTGGTGGCTATTGTCGCAGCATCGAACACCTTACTACTACTACTACACACACACACACACACACACACACATTTGTTGTGAAAGAGTCATTTCTCAATCTTGGCGCAAAACCAATTTTTTATCCACATGACCTCTACCGACCAATCAAAATTGTTTTGACCATAATTTTTGCTGGAGCCACTTTTCTAACATTTTAACATAAAAACAGTCTTGGCGCAAAATCAACTTTTTACATTCACATGACCTCTACCGACCAATCAAAATTGTTTTGACCACAAGCATTTTTACAACACAAAAATAACGCTGGAGCCATTTTTTTAACATAAAAACAGGTAGAATTCCCAAAACTAATCAGATCAGAGCAAACAGCACGGACACTCTATCTCAAAATTATTTTTGAAAAGCATTTAGAAATGCGCAACCGGTAAAAACTTAAAAACTTAAAACCACAACTGAATACTAACCCATACAATCACTAATACTCTTTTATTCCTAATTAAACCATTTTTCAACTGTGAACAATTTGTCAGCATTTTCTATTCCGTTTACCAATATATAATAACTTGTGTGTTACACCTCTATTCTTTTAACTATATATATATATATATATATATATATATACCCATCAATTAAATTAATTTTATATCCTTTTCATAGATGTATTTTTTCACTAACATCCTTATCTTAAAACTCTGGTCACCCTAGATATTTGTATTGGCATCACTATTTTATAACAGCAACTGCTTGTATACCTTCTACTGACCACCTGACCTAATTACACCCCTAAAATAAGTTTCAATTACTACCATTTTACCATTTGGCCAAATGTTAACTTTCTATTGGTTAATTCTAAACCTCTTACCAAACAGACAGAATATATTTGATCTTTGTTGGTTTTATTCAATGAACAAATAAAATTATTTCTGAGGTCAGCATATGACCTACTTCTTCCCTAAAGTAATCCTTCATTCATAATACCCTTTTCCATCCAAAACTGAAATCTACTTCCCCTACCCATAATTTAAGGTTCTCCTAATGCTATATCACTATCTTGACCCTCACTATCTCCTGATTGGTCAATTCAAAACCTGTTCCCAAACAGACCTATTGTATTGAATCTTTGTTCTTATCAATAAACAAGTATCATTATTTCTGAAGACAGCATATATATGTGAAGGTATGTATATTCCCTCTGATAGTTTGTATAAATATTGTACATAGATCTATAGAATATGCATACCAATTCTAACACATATATATCCTAGAAACGATCGTAAAATAATGAATTTTTTTTGTTTAATATAAGGAACTGTTTCTTTGTTTATTCATTATTT
The DNA here is from genome assembly GCA_964016885.1 of Eledone cirrhosa. NCBI lineage: Eukaryota > Metazoa > Mollusca > Cephalopoda > Octopoda > Eledonidae > Eledone > Eledone cirrhosa. The sequence continues at coordinate 6,475 of CAXHJY010000703.1, forward strand.
TTTTAATAATTTATCTTGACTCTGTTTTCCGTTTATTTTTCACCGAAAGTAGTTTTTGAATGCATCTTCTCTTTTCATGATATCCGGATTACATTGAGTTCTTCATACGGATTGGACACTACCGTAAACTTTTGGTAGATTTATCTACATATATATTTATATATATATATATATTTATACATATATATTTATATATATATATTTATATATATATATATATATATATATTTATACATATATATTTATGTACATATATTTATATATATATATATATATATATATATATATATATATATATATATATATATATATATATATATATATATATATATATATTTATACATATATATTTATATATTAAATACAATAACAGAGATAGTTTAAAGCTAAACTCTGACTGGTAACCATCTCACTCAACAAACATTAGGTTATATTAAAATACAAACCCAATTTTAGTGTTTGGGTTGCTAACAATATGTATAATGTGGAAAAACTAGTTGTATTATTTTATGAGATATAATTAAAGTTAAAGTATATCTCTCTTTCCAAACAATTGTTTCATTATAAGTCTTCTAAAAGTTTGGGAGAATGTTTCCAGTTTATGTAGAAGCCTAATATATATTCATGTAAGAATATATTTAGGTGGGCACTTATAAATCATCAGTGGAAGCCCATTAAACATTGATATAAGAAAACAATTTCTTACCGCTGTCAAAATTCATGTCCGTAACGTTGCTCTCCCTCACCTCGAATGACCGCCAAATTTGAAATTCCAGCAGTTTTTGACTGAGGAAGTATCATAGCGACACGAAGCGGGAAGGGGAGACAACCCACGAAATGAGGAAAAAATATAATATACACGCGGGTTAATTAGTTATTTTGAAAACATTATCAATCCAACGTGTTTAAGAACTCAATTGCAAATAAAAAAATAAATATATGCTTGTATAACTTACACACGCATATAGATATTTTCTTAGGCTAAATCAGAAGTTGTACCCGAATCAGAACCGCTTCACATAACCG
>CAXHJY010000703.1:12500-17500 GCA_964016885.1 Eledone cirrhosa
AGAAGTTTATCTAGTGTAAAATTTAATTCGATATATTTGGAGCATCAGCTTTTAGGGTAGTTTAATTATTCATGAAGAATGTTTTAATAAAAAGAATGTTTTAATAAAAAGAAGAAATCGAAAGATTTATCGGCTAGTTTCATAAATAATTACAAATCAAATCAAACATAACTACATTTTAAATTTAAATTTATATTTAAACGTTGAGTTCAATCTATGTCTGCAGCAACTGAATAAATTTGTCCGTAGATTAAGGGAATTTTTAGATTTTAGTATAAAGAATATCTCCTCCGCACAGAGGTCACATGTCTCAGAGGATGAATTAAAAGGAATCCCCCTTGAAACTATATTCCAAGTCGTCGAATATCTAACGTTATCATGCCTAAGTTGCCAGAGTACGCCTGATAGTGCTGTTGAAGATTTTTTGGATGGATCTGTGAAAGAATTCTTGTGGTTGTTATAGCGAAGTTTAAATTCCGTCGATGTAGAACCAACGTAGTTAAAAGAATTAACGTCCGTTTTAACATTACAGTTGTATATTATATTTTTAACTAAGCAGTTGTTATTTAACGGACATTTAGATCTATCTCTACAGTTACATTTGTTAACTTGGATATTATTTATGCTATTATCGCTAGGTTTTAAGTTCCTGTTATTTATTCTATTAATATTTTGCGCTAAATTTTTGGTGGATGAGTAGGTTAGTTTTATAGTATGTCTATTGAAAATTGAGTGATACCTATGTGTTCTAGGGAAGCGATTATCAAGAGCTTTAAAAAATAGTTTAGCAATGTGGGTTTTAATGTTTAGTGAGAAAGGGGGGGCAAACCATATTATATTCCTAGTTCTATTTCTTTTATGGCTTTTGGAATTATTGTAATGCTTTCTATTATAGTTGTTAAGGTTGTGGCCGTAATTAAAATAGTTGTTATTTTGTTTAATTTGTTTATCATTATCTATGTACATAATTTTATCACTATGTCCTGCTCTAGCTAACGCTTCATTGTAATAATGGGCTTTTTCGTCGAAAATCTTTTTATTAGATGAGATTCTAGAGATACGTGATTGAACAGAGTTTACTATAGTATTTTTAACAGATCTGGGGTGGTTAGAGTTAAAGCTGACATAGTTTAAGTTTTCATTCAACTTGTGAAATGGATAGTGAAGACATGTGTTGAGATTTAATGTTATATCTAGGAAGTTGACTATTCTATGGTTATTCTCAAGGAGTCAAATTCAGGAGAAACTTCAAAGACCAGGAATATCTGAAAGGCATTAGGGATAATATTGAGAGCTTAGAGAAAACTGAGAAGATCTTGGTAAAATCTGACAAGACCAACAACCTCTATGGAGTGCAGAAAGACATGTATAATGGCCTCATACTAAAAGAACTGAGGAAAAAGTACAAGGTAGCAGATAAGGCCGAGCTAGAGAAAATGAATGTTGAGGCATCTTGTATAATGCACGAGTTGGAAATTGAGAACAGAACACAACCTTTCGTGCCCAGGAAACCGAAGATCAATATGAAAGATCATAAGAGAAATTTTGAGAATGACTTGCCAGTCAGATTGATTGCACCATCAAAATCGGACCTGGGTAAACTAAGCAAAATCATTCTTGACAGGGTGATACAGCAAATTAAAAACTTGAGTTGTTTACCTAACCTGAGCTTGTGGAAGGGAACTGGAGAGGTTGTTGAGTGGTTTAAGCAAATTAAATATAACAATAATAATAAGTTTATTCAACTTGATATTGCTAACTATTATTCTTCCATTACCCCTAATCTACTAAATAAGGCACTAAATTACGCATTCAAACATACAGACCTAACTAGCAATGAAATGCACATTATATTATCGGCTAGGAAAACATTGATAGAATTTAATGACCAACTATGGACCCGAGCAGATAGAGATAACAATTTTGACATTACTATGGGATCATCCGACTCAGCTCAGGTAACTGACCTTGTGGGCTTATTTTTAATCAATTCGCTGCATAGGAAAATACCTGGTACTACCGGAGGTTTATATAGAGATGACATGCTTTTACTTATTGATAATAATAACTCTGAACTAAATAGAAAAAGAAAACAAATTACACAATTTTTTAATCACTTTAATCTAAAAATAGAAATTGAGAATAACCATAGAATAGTCAACTTCCTAGATATAACATTAAATCTCAACACATGTCTTCACTATCCATTTCACAAGTTGAATGAAAACTTAAACTATGTCAGCTTTAACTCTAACCACCCCAGATCTGTTAAAAATACTATAGTAAACTCTGTTCAATCACGTATCTCTAGAATCTCATCTAATAAAAAGATTTTCGACGAAAAAGCCCATTATTACAATGAAGCGTTAGCTAGAGCAGGATATAGTGATAAAATTATGTACATAGATAATGATAAACAAATTAAACAAAATAACAACTATTTTAATTACGGCCACAACCTTAACAACTATAATAGAAAGCATTACAATAATTCCAAAAGCCATAAAAGAAATAGAACTAGGAATATAATATGGTTTGCCCCCCCTTTCTCACTAAACATTAAAACCCACATTGCTAAACTATTTTTTAAAGCTCTTGATAATCGCTTCCCTAGAACACATAGGTATCACTCAATTTTCAATAGACATACTATAAAACTAACCTACTCATCCACCAAAAATTTAGCGCAAAATATTAATAGAATAAATAACAGGAACTTAAAACCTAGCGATAATAGCATAAATAATATCCAAGTTAACAAATGTAACTGTAGAGATAGATCTAAATGTCCGTTAAATAACAACTGCTTAGTTAAAAATATAATATACAACTGTAATGTTAAAACGGACGTTAATTCTTTTAACTACGTTGGTTCTACATCGACGGAATTTAAACTTCGCTATAACAACCACAAGAATTCTTTCACAGATCCATCCAAAAAATCTTCAACAGCACTATCAGGCGTACTCTGGCAACTTAGGCATGATAACGTTAGATATTCGACGACTTGGAATATAGTTTCAAGGGGGATTCCTTTTAATTCATCCTCTGAGACATGTGACCTCTGTGCGGAGGAGATATTCTTTATACTAAAATCTAAAAATTCCCTTAATCTACGGACAAATTTATTCAGTTGCTGCAGACATAGATTGAACTCAACGTTTAAATATAAATTTAAATTTAAAATGTAGTTATGTTTGATTTGATTTGTAATTATTTATGAAACTAGCCGATAAATCTTTCGATTTCTTCTTTTTATTAAAACATTCTTTTTATTAAAACATTCTTCATGAATAATTAAACTACCCTAAAAGCTGATGCTCCAAATATATCGAATTAAATTTTACACTAGATAAACTTCTATATTAAATATAAGAACATATGTAGACCAAATGGGTATCCTAAACTCTTGGAATGATTTCTGCTAGACAGGATTTGGTAAACAATTTTTGTTTTATCTGTTTCAACTCTGATGCTTATGATAAACTTGGCAATATATTGTCAATTAACTTTGAAAGGCTGATCTCTGTGGCCGATTTGCGTGGCATACTATGTTTTATTTTTATTATTTTTTAATATTTTGTAATATTTTTTATTTTTAATATTAAATGTTTTAGTTTTCTGTTTATTTATTTATTTATTTTCTTGTCTCTGATATTTTTATTTTTATTTTTATTTTTATTTTTATTTTTATTTTTATTTTTATTAATATATTGAAATCTGTTCTCTATCTCTGCTTGATCGACAATCATGTAGAGTATAGACAAGAATAGTATTGTTAAAATTAATATAGACTCTATATATATGTGTATATATACACACATATATGTATACTTGAATTTTTATAGCACAATGAGAATGTTTTCGTGTGAATTGGGAGTTTGTTTATAATTATGATATAAACATATGAATTTTTAAAAACTAGACATAAGAGCATTACTTTTCACACATTATAGATACATGTCTCATTCATGAATACTGATATTTACATTATAATGCCTGTTTTATACGAACTAATATTTTCTACAGGATGATACATAGCGTTTTTAAATTCTGCCTCGTTTATGTCTGGTTATTTTTCATTTTCTCTTTTTCATTTTCTCTTTTTTCTCTCTATATAACGGCTATTTTCTCTCTTAACTACATACATCTCTCTTTACATTAATACTAGAGCTAAATAAATAAATAAATAAATAAATAAATAAATGTATCAACCGATACTCAACTTCCTAGTTTCTCTATCTATCTCTATCTATCTCTTTCTTTTTTTCCTCTCTCTATATATATTTCTCTCTGTTTCTTTACATGGAGTTTCTTCTCTTTATCTATCTTTCTATATCTCTCTATTTAGTCACATGCATTTCTTCTTTTTCTTCGTTTCTCTTTCTTTCTTTCTTTCTCTCTTTCTTTTTACAACTGTCCACAATATTTTTTACTGCCAAATCAACCTCCCAAATGCAAGGTGATTGAAAGGTATGTCGTATCTATTTATTTATAAGACTGTTTATATTGTATTTTGTCTGAAGAAGGCATAACATATTGTTAATATGATATCCCTGAAATATATATAACGAAATAAATATGGTTTTATAAATATAGTTTCCATTTATTTAATATCATATATATATATATATATATATATATATATATATATATATATATATATATATATATATATATATTTATATATGTATATATATATATATATATTTATATATGTATATATATATATATATTTATATATGTATATATATATATATATATTTATATATATAGATATTTATATATGTATATATTTATATATGTATATATTTATATATATATATATATATATTTGTATATATATATTTATATATTTGTATATATATATTTATATATATATATATATAATTGTATATATATATTTATGTATATATTTATATATATATATATATATATATATTTATATATGTATATATATATATATATATATATTTATATATATAGATATTTATATATGT
>CAXHJY010000703.1:25000-27500 GCA_964016885.1 Eledone cirrhosa
TATATATATATATATATATATATATATATTTATATTTATATATATATATATATATATATATATATATATATATATTTATATATATATATTTATATATATTTATATTCATATATATATTTATATATATATATATATATATATATATATATATATATATATATATATATATATATATATATATATATATATATATATATATATATATATATATATATTTCTTAAAATAACAGATTAAAGTTTAAGCAAAGAATGGCTGATTTCATCCTTAACGGGATCTTCTGAAACTAATAAAGTCAATCTGTGAACGCAGTAGTGAATATTCCAAAAAACATTGCAACCAGAGATTTTAGGTATGTTTTCCTGCTTGGTACGTGTTTGTTCTTAGTAGAAATATTCAGATGTTGTTTCTGCATGATGAACATAAGTCAAAAGAGTGCTCAAATTTATTATTATTATTATTATTATTACTATTTGGGTCCTTCGGTTGAGCACTCTTTTGACTTATATTCATCATGCAGAAAGAACATCTGAATATTTCTACTAAGAACATACCCGTACCAAGCAGGAAATCATACCTAAAACCTCTGGTTGCAATGTTTTTTGAAATATTCACTTCTGCGTTCACAGATTGGCTTTATTAGTTTCAGAAGATACCGTTAAAGGTGAAAGCAGCGATTCGTTGCTTAAACTTTCATCTGTTATTTTAATAAATATTTGCTCTACGGTTCTTATATATTTGATATATATTTATCCTTATCGAGCCCTCTTTGTATTTTAGTCTTCCATATTTATTATCATTACTATATATATATATATATATATATATATATATATATATATATATATATATATATATATATATATATATATATATATATATATATATATATTAGTTATAGGATTATCCTGGATGCAGTAATGGTTAATTACTACACTGGATAGAGTTGACGTGAGGGGTTACTCAACGAGTTATGGAAGAAGAGTTGAAGAAACTCAGTTCCTGATCCTTCTGTATTCCGGAGTGTAGATAAAGAATGAATAATAACAGGTAGACATCATAAAAAGGTAATTTATTCTGTGTGCTTTCAAATGTTTCCACGGTGGTTATACAGCCTAGTTATGCTATGTGCAAATTTATACCTATTTGCAAAACTCAATTATCAAATGCTGTTACCACTGTATCCTCAGAGCAGAATGGTTAAAATGTAAAAGGTAAATACCCTTAAGGAAAGTTATTGGGGAAGATAGAGTAGAAAAGGAAGAGAGAAAGAAGGAGAGAGAGAGAGAGAGAGAGAGAGAGAGAGAGAGAGAGAGAGAGAGCGAGAGAGATGCAGGGGTTGGAGAAATGGGAGAGTGTGGTTTGTAGAATACAGATATCTTAATCAAAATGTTGTGGTAGGGGTTTTATTATACTGGTTACTCTCAAAGCGACAACCTTAAGCGATGCGTTGATAGTGAAGGTTGGAATTATTTATTCCCACAGAAGGCAGGTTCATAGATGTGGAGATGGAGGGAGGTGGACCGAGGGCGAGAGAGAGAGAGAGAGAGAGGGGGGGGAATGGAGAGAGAGGAAGAGATAGAGATAGAGAGGGGACAGACGAAAGCTATGGGGTGGGTGTACATTGAGTTCATGGTTGCAGGCTACAAATTGCACTTAAGTATCCATTTATAGTGATAAGCAGGGTATTGTCTTGTAGTGTGGGGGATATAGTTAAGAAGTTGTTATTGAGAGAAAGTAGTTAGCGAGAAAGTAATGTTATAGTTACGGGTTCGAATGTTAAGTTACTTTATAGTGAGAGAATTTAGCCTTCAGTTTGTAGTTGCAGTATAATGATCGTTCGATTCTGTCATTTAGTAATTTATTTTGGGATTTTAAGATGTAAATGAGTTCAAGGTTACATAACCTGCAGTACTTCAACCCACTCCGATATGCACTAGCGCTAGAAAGTATATTCCATTTCAAGGTGAACTGTTGGTTGCGTTCACGGAGTTGCCAGGTCTTGTTGGCGAGCGTGGTCACAAAACGGTGATTAGGATGTTTAATTGAGAATCGATGACGATACCAGCGAGATTTAAAGGAGGTAGTGGTAGACCCGATGTAATACCATTTCTGGTCGTTCGATTCAACAGTGCATTGATAAACAATGTTCGACTTTAGGCATTTATTCATCAATGAACATCTTTCAGGTAGATGGCAGTTACAGTTTTTATTGTGGGTAGCAGGTATACCATGGATAGGTTGGGATAACAGTGCAGGTGGGTTGTGTAATACCCGTCTCTCATTTAGTGGTTGGGAGGCCGATACAACGTTATGCTCATCTGTTATTAAAATATTTTGTTTTGTAGTGTTGTTTAATTGCTTTAAGTTAAGTTTCTTTATGTATGCTTCAAGGTTTGGTGCAGTGGAGTATGATAGCTTAATAGTCTTAGAGTTCAGAATTTTACTGTATTTATGGGAACTAGGGAAATTCTTCTTGATTAACTTAAAGAATGAAAGAGA
>CAXHJY010000703.1:37500-40000 GCA_964016885.1 Eledone cirrhosa
TTGGCATAATGGGAATGGAGGATTTGTTTTTGGTTGTTAATGGTATCTAACCAGAGCTCTGTGTCTAGTACAGGAATCGATGGTTGGGGTGTCTACTTGGGTAGTCTATAGTAACTCTAATGCTCTGGTGGATGGAGTTTGCTATAACAACAGCAGACACACAGACACAAACAACAATAACAACAACACACACATCAACAACAACAACAATAACAACATACCCAGAAACAACAACAACAGACACGCAGACACAAACAACAATAACAACACACACAACAACGATAACACACACGGAGACAACAACAACACACATCAACAACAGCACACATCAACAACAACAACACACACGCATTCAATGCCTCTCACCACCACCACAATCTTAACAAACACACAGACACAGAAAACAAGTAATGACAGTAGCACAGAAATCACAGAAATAAGGGAAAGTAATAGGATTAAAAGGAGAAGGGAGACTAAGGACAAAGTGAATAACCAAGACGAACACACAGACACACAAAATAGGGTAGATAACAACATTGAGCCAGTGGAAAGAGACAGGAGTAATTATGAGAGACATAGAAACAACCATGAGGCTGTTGGTGGAAATAGAAATAGAAACAACACAACTAACAATAACAATAGCACTAGTACACATAAAGCAGCAGCCTGGAACTCTCCGTTTTATAATCCCTCCGATAAATCATTCGACCTGCGACGAGTCCACGCCACGACTTAACCATTTAACAAACGGACGCAGTTGCCGTCGCAGGTCGATGAACAAACAGAAGCACAATTTAGTATAGCTAGATCCGAACTTAGAAATATTATAGAACAGTATAGCAAGAAGCATAATAGAATAGAGGCCCAGCAACTGGGAGAAAAATCTGCAAATGGCTTGCGTAAGCTCATGCAACGCTCACGTAATGGAGAGATAGCATGCTTTCCAACAGACAAGTCTGGCAGAATGTCGGTTGACAGCCTGCCAAACTACATCCAGGCAATGCAACCCCACATCACTAACACAAGAGAGGTAACACCACAGAAGCATGAGGATAGAGAAAAAGCCCTCAATGCCCATATGGTGATGTGGACGAATATAATGCAGCCCAACAAAAGGACTGCCAACAACTTCCAGGTCTGGAACAATGACGTGCCGGCGTTGTATGGGCTTCGAAAAGACCATAAAACGGGCTGTGACCCTGCCGTGGGACCACCAACACGGCCAGTCTGTGGAGCTAACATTGCTAGTAACTACAGACTGTCCTACTTCCTCTCCCTGATCATACGCCCCATCATTGAGATGTCCCCAGATGTATGTGACAGCACGGAGGACCTCCTCAGCAGAATCGGCGTGGGTAACCGATCTGGGGACCTAACAAACTGCATAATAGGCAGTATGGATGTTGTGTCCCTGTATCCATCTATTGACGTGGATTTTGCTGTGGAGAAATGCGTAGAAATGATCAGCGAGAGCAAGGTTGAGTTCCGTGGGATTGATACCAGTGAACTGGGACTTCTACTTAAGCTTACCCATAGTAATAGTTACCTAGACACATATGACCTTAGCAACCTGTGCCCTACAAGACCAGCAAGAGGCAGACCACATACCATTACCTCAATGGCCAAGAAAACCCACACAGATAGATGGAACGGGTGGACCAGAGCCATACGGACACCCGAAAACCACGATGAACTGAAGAAAATGATTGCACATGCGGTAGGGGCCAGCATAAAATTAACCCTTAAGGAACATATGTTCAAATTTAATGGAAAAACATATACCCAAGAGGAAGGAGCAGCCATTGGTGTTAGCATTGCAGGCGACATAGCTAACTTATTCATGGTATGGTGGGACAGTAGACTTAAACTTAAACTTAAAGAACAATTAGAAGACAGCTTAACCCTGATAATGTACTCCCGCTACGTAGATGATATAAACATCGTAGTTAAGACACCCCCACTAGAGAACAGTCAGGAACTAGAGAAAAACACAATGGAAAGCATCCAGCAAATAGCAAACTCCATCCACCAGAGCATTAGAGTTACTATAGACTACCCAAGTAGACACCCCAACCATCGATTACCTGTACTAGACACAGAGCTCTGGTTAGATACCATTAATAACAAAAAACAAATCCTCCATTCCCATTATGCCAAACCCATGACTTCCAAACATCTGATCCACCGAAACTCGGCCATTTCGGACCATACCAAAATCAACATACTGATTGCGGATTTGGTACGGGTGATGAGAAATGTGTCCCGCATGTGCAACCCCGAAGAACTAGAGAGACACATACAACACTTCATCCACCGTATGCAGTTCTCTGGCTACAATCAGAGAGATAGAATCAGAGTGTATAGAGGAGCCAGAACCAAATGGGAAAAAATGGTAAATAATGACATAAATGGGACCTGCCCCGTGTATAGGAGCAAATTTTGGAATAGAACAGAAAGAACTAGGAACAAGGCCAATAGAATAAACTCATGGTACGATAGC
>CAXHJY010000704.1:0-52500 GCA_964016885.1 Eledone cirrhosa
AATTAGCCTCAGCGAGATTTGAACTCAGAACATATAGGGCTGTAACTAAACACCACAAAGCATTTTGTCTAATGTTCTAATGATTCTGCCAATCCACCACCCTCAACATAACAATAATAATCTTTTCTTTTCTTTTACTGCCACCAGAACAATAGATGAGGTACTATGGGGACACATTTACAGAGAAATCAGATGAATGAAAGAAAGAAAAAAAATGATGACATAGAAAGTATAGAAATGTTGAGGAGGGTTATGAGAATAAAGAACTATCACCTACATTCAATCAAGGAAACCATACAGATCCAGTATTACCATGACTACCAAAAATCAATGCCCCCTTCCATCTGTCATCCCCAAGCCTATAGACTCCCACCATTTATTAAACCTTTCATTATCATATTTCTATTAAAATACTCTAATGTGTTTAATTTAATTTCAGAAATAATGAAACATTTAGAGGAATTGAATAAAATAACTAAGTTTTTCATTAGTAATCTGATATTTAGAACATTATTAAAAAATATTTTCTAAAATATAATTATGATGAAAGGTTTTTAAAAAGTCTAGTCACTCTAGTCTAAAATCTATCTCAAGCCAGGAGGCTCATCAGGCCAGTGCTTATCCTGGTTCATGGAATGAAGAGAACGAGAGTACAAGACTCCCCCTGGACAGAACACTAGTCCATCACAGGGTTAAACCTCGAGATATTGCCGGTACTCATTTTCAGCTGAGTATATTGAAGCAAAATAGTTAATAAACAGGAACATGTGAACTTCTTGGCTAATTCTTGGATTTATTCATCAGACAGAGTCACTGTCATTCTACATTATTTTTGCCAATATAATTGCTTTTGTGTGTATTCAGTTAAGTCTAGTTCTTTTACTCAAATTAGTAACAGAATCAAAACTATTGCTTTAAAAAAAAATTTCCTTTAAATTTTTATTGTTCTTGTTTGTGCAAAAAGTTATCTTAGTTGTTGTTGTTCTTGTTATTACAAATGCTATCATCCACATTTTGTTGTCCGACCTTTGCCAATACTGCCAATCCACCGCCCTCAAATTTAAAAACAATGATAAAGATGGTTTCTAATTTAGGCAAAAGGCCAGTATTTGTGAGAGAGAGAGTAACATTGATTAAATCAGCCCCAGTACTTGACTGGTACTTCAGTTTATTGACTCTATAAGGATGAATGAAATACACAGTTAGCCTCAGCATGATTTTAATTCAGAATACAAAGAACATTTTGTCTGATTCCTTGACAATAATTTATCAGCAATATAACTGGGATCACATGAAGCTCATAGAAGAGATTGCTACAACACAAATAACATTGTCACTACTAAATAGGTAATGAAGGGGCTTCTGTAAGATTTACTGAACTGCTAGAAATACCAGACAAATTTTTCATAAATTATATTCTAGCATCTTAAAACTGGAAGTATACATTCAATAATGTAGGTTGCCATGAGAAGGCGCACCAGTCCACACTGTAAAAGGTTGTGTTGGCGACATGATAAAAAGTGCTCATCCCACATTGTAAAGTGGTCGTATAGGTGTCATGACAAAAAACACCCAGTCCACACTGTAAAGTGGTCATGTAGGTGTCACGACAAAAGGCACCCAGTACACACTGTAAATGTGGTGGGTGTTAGGAAGTGGATCCAGCTGTAGAAACCAAGCCAAGATCAATTCTGTATGAGCAAAACATGGTCATCCGAAACAGGACAACTTGTCTAAGCCATAGAATGGAAAATGGAATTTAAACAGTGATGATGATGGATATATGATGACTATAGAAAATAGCCTAATTGATCAAGACTGACCTGCACTAAACAAGTACATGATAATAACTAAATATAGGTAGATTTATCTAAAATATATTATTGCAGAGATGTTCCTAAATTTTGTGAAGCTATTTCAAATCTTATTAAGGCGGATGCAGCTTTTCAATCCAAACATGATTAATATTGAGGCAAGCCAGAGCACAATGGCCAGTGTGTGTCACAGGCCAGTGTCTGCAGAAATGCCTTTGCAGTTTTACCCATGGAGCGTAGCTGAAACACCACCCCAACCTAGAGTCTATCACCCTCTCCCTTACTCCTCTCTTTCTTCCATTGCCTAATAATCCTTATTCTTTCCCTCCTTTTCTTCTCATTTATGGCATTTATAGTCCTTTCTTTTACTTTCCTATACAGCCATATCTGCCCTTCTTTATCTCTGACCCCATTTTTTTCATTATTTATATAATTAATTATGAAAAGTTGGTTGAGTCTGAATCAAGCTTGTATGAGCAGACCAATGATCAAATGTGTACCATCTCATCTTTTATTTTAGCAGTGCAACATATCAGTCTTTCTACTTTTAAAACATCATCATCATTGTTTTTACGTCTGATTTTCCATGCTTGCATGGGTTGGAGGGATCCTTCTCAGCATAGCATCTCTCCATTCGTCGCGTTCCTTCGTCATCTACTCTGTGAGTCTCAGTGATTGAGGTCATCTCTCACTACCTCTGCCCAAGTCTTTCTTAGTCTACTGCTACTGCAGCATTCTTCTGCTGGGATTTCCTGGCACTTCTTCCCCCAGTGATAATCAACCATGTGCCTCACATGCCCATACAAATGCAGTCTTCTCTCTTGCACACCATCTCCGATTCCTCTTAAACCCAGCTTCTCTCTCAACTCACATTTACACTGCACATGATTGCTTCATTTCTCTCCAGTCTATGCATGTCCTCTGCAGCTGCAGCCGCATCCCATGTTTGAACATCCAACGAAACATGGTTCCTTCATTTCTCTCCAGTATACACATATCCTCTGCAGTCACAGCCCATGTATCATTACCATACACAATCGCTCTCTGTACACAGTAGGGTATAATTTAAAGGAGATTTGGGTGTTATTTCTAGCAGTTCATGCAACTGTGTAGGGGGTCTTTTGTAGTCTCATCAATACAATGGTTGTAGTTATTTGAACTGATAAACATGTGACCCAGTAATTCAGCACCTTAAATCCATAAACTTTAGGCTTTGTATTTACATGGATACATCTTTAATTATAACTATTTGTAATTATATTTAAATTATTTCTGTAATAGGTTTCATTGTTTCTTTTGCTCTTAGAATAAACTAATTTGGCATATGGAAAGATTAGCCAAAGCTTCTCTCTATGGTGATAAGAATAAACCCAACCACACAAACCATTAACAATAGAAGACAATCAAGGAAACCAAAATAAACTTGGTCCAATACCAAATGGGAATAACAACAACAAAAAACATTATAATAATAATAATAATAACAACAACAACCCGCCCTAATAATAATAAACATATAAATAAATAAAAGCAACAACTCAAAACCAAAGAGAAAATTGACAATGGTATTAAAGGACATAGCGAGGATCATAGTGCTTTATACCTTCTAAAGAACTAGAAATATACCTTGGAAATGTAACAACACAACCAACACCATAACTACATACAAACATTTTTTTTTTTTCGTTGCTTGGTGATGAAATCACAAAAACCATTGAAGAATAAAGACTTATGGAAAACAAAAATATAGAGAAAATGGAGATGTTCAGAAAAGAAATGAAATAAATATAACTGGAATGAATATTGTAATATGAATTTACTTTGAGAAAGTTTTGCATAACTATTATCATCCTTTTACTGCACAACTGAGTGTGGTTCTGTGTACCTTTAGTATGAGCAGGGTTGGGCTTTGTTTTTGTAATTTTTCTACTGTATTGATAGTCTAACTAAAAAGTCTGTCTCAAGCCAGAAGGTTTGTCAGGCTGGTGCTTATCTCTGTTTCATGGTGTGAAGTGACTGAGAGTCAAGACTCCCTATTGAACAGAACACCAGTCTATCACAAGATTAAGTACTATTACTGGTACTCATGTTCAGATAAGTATACGGGAATGACATGAAATGAAGTGTTTTCCTCAAGAACTCAACACACAGCCCAGGAATCAAACACACGATATTATGATCCACTAAGCAACGCACCTCTATGTATTGACAGTACTCTGTATTTTGTTCAAGAGCACAACACACAATCCAGTGTTAAGTGTTATTTTCTCTATACATGTAAGTTATGTCGGTTTGATTATGCATTGTTTTTAATCTCAGCATTCTGGTTATCTCTATTTCGAGATCTTTATATTTGGATAATTTCTCCATTTCTTTTGGGATTGATATTTTGATCAAGAAACATCTTTCCTGGTGGTCCTTGACAACAATATCAAGCCAATTACTCTTTATTTCCTTGTCGTCTGTGAGTATTGGCTTATCCCAAAATAGGGTCATTTTGTCATTCTGTGCCACATTTATCTGGTGTAGGTTTATATCACCTCTTCTATGTTGGTATTCCGTAATTGTGGCATAATGCCAGGATATGAGGACTCCAGCTATCATGTCGAAGTCGAAATCTAAAGCCAGGAGGCTCGTCAGGCCAGTGCGTATCCCGGTTCTGTGGCATTAAGCAACTGAAAGTTCAAAACTTCCCCCTGGACAGGACACCCCCGGCTATTGCTGGTACTCACCAGCTGAGTATACTGGAGCAATGTGAAATGAAGTATTTTGTTCAAGAGCACAACACACAATCCAGCCCAGAAATCAAACTTACGATATTATGATTGTAAGTCCAACACCCTAACCCTTAAGCCACACACTCTGTCGTGCTTGTGTATATATTCTTTCTTGGTTAAGAATGTGAGTTGGAGACAATGTAATTGTTTATTTTTTCTTAATATCCACATATTCTGTAGTGACTTATAGTATAGTTTCCTCATATGATTTCGTAGCTTCTATTTAAAAGGTTTTTATCTTATGTCATAAACATTCTTTCAACCGTCAGCCAGTGCAGAGAAGTTGTTTTTATTCACTTCTAATTTGTTTAGTTTCCTTGGATATTGACCATATAAGGGATTTTATCAGTAACATTTTGAAATGTGTGTATCCCAAATCAAATAACCACACTAATAACAGTTGAAAAAATCCAGTAAAGTATTCCTGGGGATGGTACTTTATCTGATTTTCTCAACTTTTATTTATACGTAAATAAGACCATTATTGTTCCAACCAGTCTATTCACTATCAATAACTACCCTAAATATAAATACACATACATACACTATAAACGTATATATATATGGCTTAGTGGTTAGAGCATTGGAATTGCAATTGAAAGGTTGTGAGTTTGATTCTCGGACCAGATGATGCTTTATTTCACGTTGCTCCAGTTTACACAGCTGTAGAAATGAGTTGCAACGTCACTGGTGTCAAGCTGTATCGACAATAGATTTTTTCTTGGACATCATCGGTGGCATGGAGAGGGGAGGCTGGTATGCATGGGTGACAGCTAGTCTTCCACAGACGCAACTTGCTCACACTTGTGCCTCTGAGGGAAATTTTCTAGGTGCAAATCACATGGTCATTTGTGACCGAAGAGAGTCTTTGATATATATATAGGAACTAGTAGGACCCCGACGGCTGAGCTCAAGCCGTTTCAACGGCTAATTCTGGAATTAGCCGTCGAAACGGCTTGAGCTCAGCCGTCGGGGTCCTACTTGTTCCTATTACCCACTCTACTACCCTATGTATTGAGTACTTTGGTGCGTTATGGTCCACCTGGTTCCTTACCACATTTCCTTCGTTATATATATATATATATATATATCATCATCATCATCATCATCATCATCATCGTTTAACGTCCATGTTCCACGCTTGCATGGGTTTGGATGGGAGTTTTCCCACTTGAGGCAAGATTGGTTGTCTTGCTCGCATAGGACTGTCTGGCGGGTTTTCTACAGCTGGATGCCCTTCCTAACACCAACCACATTTACAGTATATATATATATATATATATATATATATATGCAAACAAGCAGGTAGGACCAGTGATTGACTATTATTATTACAGTCACCTTGGCAGGATTTGAAATCTTTTATGGCCCGTTACGTTCTGAGTTTGAATCCCACCAAGGTTAACTTTGCCTTTCATCCTTACAGGGGTCAATAAAATAAAGTACCAGTAATGCACTGGGTAATTGCTGACCTTGTGTCAAAAGTAGAAACAGTTATTTACAGTCACCTGAGTTGGAATGCACAGATTTTTTCAATATTTCCTAAGTAAAATGCTTTGTTTAAATTCTAACTACAGGTCATCTAAATGTAGGGAATTAGTAGCCCACAGTTCATTATCATAGTAACATATGCTCTTGTGTGGCATCCAAAAGATGCAGGGTTTGATTCCTTACATAGGCTGCTGTCCACATTTTTCCATCTCCAGTCGTATGTTACCCGATTTATCCAACTATTATTTATAATGTTCGACTATTATTATTATGGTCATTTGCACTGGGATGCACACATTTCAAATTTTCTCAATGCTTCTTCCATTGTATATACACACACACACACACACATATTCTGGCTTGGTTTCTATAGCTGGATGCTTTTCCTAATGTCAACCTCATTCACAGTGGGTGCTTTTTGTCATGACACATACACGATCACATTAGAGTGTGGGCCGGAAACTTTTGTCATGACATCTACATAACCAATTTACAGTGAGGGCTGGGTGCTTTTTTGTCATGTCACCTCCACAAAAACTTTCAGTGTGGGCTGCACTTTTTTTGTCATGTTGCCATCATGACCACTTTACAGAGTGGGCTGGGAACTTTGATGGGAGAGGTGTGAGGACTGAGAAGGTGGGTATATGGACATGTGTGAGGAGCAGTGTTAGGATGGGAGAGGTAAATGGAAGGGGTGGTGAAAGTGGAGTTGGTGTATACTAGATATATACTTCAGCCTGTGCTTATAGAAGGTGTGTGGAATGGGGTGGTGGAAGTGAATGTAGTGCATACTATATGTATGCTTCAGCCTGTGAACAAGGTAAGGCAGGTCTTTTGTATTACTGTATAATGCCACAGATCCCAGTCCTATGACAACACCTTTAAGAGGTGCAATTGTGCAAGGTCAGCTTTTATCACCTCATCCCAAGTTTTCCTACTCCATAGCTCAGCACCTTTTTTATACAGCTGTCATCCTTCATAAACATCATATGTCCATACCAATGCAATCTCCTCTCCTGCACACTGCATCTGATTCCTCTTATGCCTAGTTTCTCTCTCAGTTCATTTATACTTTGCCATTCACATATATTAATATTTCACATCCATCGAAGCATGCAAGCTTCATTTTTTCCAATCTTTGCAAGTCCACTGCACACAGTGGCCAGGCCTTTCTACCATGCAACATTGCTGTTTGTATACACACATCATACAATCTGCCTTTCATTTTGAGGGGTAGTAGCTCCCTGAACTTCTTCCATCCTGTTCTCACTTTGGTTACTATACTTTCGGAACACCCACCTCTGTTGCTAATTTGGTCACACAAGTAGCAGAAGTTGTCAACTGCTTCTACCAAACCTTCCCAGAATTTGATAGCACTTGTTTCCTATGGTCATTTGCTGTTTACTGCTCTTGTGCAAAAGCTACATGTAAAAACCTACATTTTTAGCTAAACTACCTGAGCTCCCTCTACATTTCTTGTGTACCCATAGTTTGCATTTGGGACAGAGGATGGAATTTCTACCTACACCTTTCCTACACACTGAGTAAGGCCATTTCCCTGAGGGGATCATAGCTCTGTTTTCCATTCTACTTACAAGAACCTTAGTCTTTGTCAGGTTGACTTTAAGACCCTTTGTTTGTAGGCCATGCTTCCAGGTTTGGAATTTCTTCTCTAATTCCGCCATAGACTCAGCTATAAGTCTAAGAACATCCTTGTACAGGAGTTCCCATGAGCAGCCAGTCTTAAACACCTCTGTTATAGCTTGCAGAATGATAATAAACAGAAGCGGGCTAAGACCAGAGCTCTAGTGGATGCCAACCTGCATGCTCAATTCCTCGCTATAATCATTGTTAACCATAACTTTGCTGACTGCTCCTCTATACATGGTTTGTACAACTTTCACAAGCCAGTCATCTATTCCAAGTTTTCTAAGAGCCCATCAGATTATGGTACAGGGGACTCTGTCAAAGGCTTTCTCCAGATCAACAAATGCCAGATAGAGCAGCTTACGTTTGTTTAGCTTGGTGCTTTTCCTGTAGCTGCTTCACAAGGAAGAGAACATCTGTGGTGCTTTTGCTTGGCACAAATCTGAATTGCATCTCATCTAGATTAACCCAGTCAACTGTGCTATAACTCTTTCATGACCTGGTCCATCAACTTGATGCCTCTATAGTTTCCTCTATCTAGTGCATCCCCTTTACCATTGTGGTAGTTGACAATGATGGTGCTGCGCCAATCATTTGGTATGACACCATTTAACATTACTTGGTGCTCTATACGCACACACACACACACACACACATATATATTGTATGTGTGTGAGGTGTGTGTGTTTATACATAATTATATATTTAGATCCATACCATAGTTCCATTTATGTATTTGTGTGGTTATTTGACAGTAGTGATATTTGATGGATATGAAGCAAAATTAGAAATAAAATAGACTCTGCACACATTGCAACAAATGTGCATTGAGCACTTCAATATTTATGTACAACACACATTTCCTACACAGACACATACATGCTGACACATACAAACACACACACACACACATACACTATATGCTGCAATGTCAAGCAATCATTGTGACCACACAATGGGAGAAAGCATATAAGATGATTACAGAGAGAATTGACTTAATAAGTAGGTGAGGACATTGTAATACCGTAGAAAAAAGATAACAAGAACACAAGGTCTATTGTTGTGTTAATAATCTAAGAAGTATTGATTGAACAGTAGGGATTTTCTGTCAAATTAACGACTGTTCTTAAATTATAGGATGTTCTTCTAATACATACTCTGGAGTTACTTAGATATCTTGCTTCTTGTTAGTTTTTTTCTTTACCTGACATTACAATCTAATTAATAAGGTGTTGTTGCAACAGATGTATAAGATCTTGAGCTAGTTGATTTCTGTGTATTATCAGTAACTCGGTAAGTCTGGAGAAGTGGAAGAGAAGGAGGAGGAACAGTGTCTGTTCTTTATACTCATACTGATTTCAGACTTTCGGCTGTGGCCATGCTGGGGCACTGCCTTCAAGAGTTTAGTCAATTATATCAACCACTGTATTTAACTGGTACTTATTGTTCGATCTCAGAAGGAAGAATGGCAAATTCAACCTGAGTGGGATTTGAATTCAATATATAAAGGGATGTAACCAAATATCACGTGATATTCTCTTAGACCTTTTACCCAATCTCTCCACCCCATGGTTTAGTACTTTCCTGTCAATTTCCATAGCAACATCAATGGATTTTTAAAATTCACTGACACTCGACTCACATGATATATGTCTGTTATGGATCTAATAAATTCAATTTAATCTATACAACTAATCCATGTCATCATGATCATCAACGTTTAACGTCCGTGTTCCACGCTTGCATGGGTTTGGACGGGGGTAGTCCCACTTGAGGCAAGAGTGATTGTCTTGCTCGCATAGGACTGTCTGGCAGGTTTTCTACAGTTGGAAGCCCTTCCTAACACCAACCACATTTACAGTGTGGGGCTGGGAGGTTTTTACCGTGTTGCCTACACGGCCACATTACAGCGTGGACTGTGTGTTTTTTTGTCGTGACACCTACACGATCTCATTTGTTTCGGCCTGGATGGTGTGGCACCAACATAACTTTACATAGAACGGGGTGGTGTGGATGGGGTGGGGGTGGTGGGATGGGGTGTATTTTGTTAGAGATGCCTACTGACTGTAGTAGGTTTTACTATGTATTTAGGTAAGGCGGGTCTTCTCTATTACTGAGTACCGCCAAAGGTCTCGGTCCAGTGACATTGTCTTGGAGAGGTGTAAGTGTGTGAGGTCGGAGTTTATCAGCGCGTCCCAGGTTTTTCTAGGTCTGCCTATTCCGTGGCTACCGTCTATCTTTATTGCCCTGCATTTTGTTATACAGCTATCGACTTTCATGCGCATCATGTGTCCATACCAACGTAGCCTTCTCTCGAGTAAACAACATCTGATCCCTCTTATTTCTAATTTTTTCCTTAGTTCGTTTATGCTTTGCCGTTCACGTATATTACTATTACACATCCAGCGGAGCATGCAAGCTTCGTTCCTCTCTAGTCTGCGTATATCCTCGGCACACAATGCCCAGGTCTCACTGCCATGCAACATTGCTGTTCGTATGCAGGCATCATACAACCTGCCTTTCATTTTTAGGGAGAACCCTTTAGCAGCTAATATTGGTATAAGCTCTCTGAACTTTTTCCATCCAGTTCTGACTCTAGCTACCGTACTTTCAGAGCACCCTCCCCACTGCTGATTTTGTCACCCAGGTAACGGAAGCTGTCCACTATTTCTATAGAGCCCTCTGCGCAGTTGTAAGAGCTAGTATTTTGTGGGCACTTGCTGCTACTTATTGCACCAGAGCACCGGCCACATGTAAAATCTATGTTCTTAGTTAGCTTACCTGTGATCCCACTACATCTTTTATGCACCCATACTTTGCATTTGGGACATAAAATGGAGTTTCTACCTACGCCTTTCCTACACACTGAGCATGGCCATTTCCCGGAAGGGACAGCCGCCTTATTTTCTTTCCTACAAACTAGAACTTTAGTCTTAGCCATGTTAATTTTAAGGCCTTTTGATTCTAGGCCGTGCTTCCATGTTTGGAATTTCTTCTCTAGCTCGGCCATTGATTCAGCTATGAGTGTTAGGTCGTCTGCGTATAGGAGTTCCCATGGGCAGCCGGTCTTGAACTCCTCTGTTATAGCCTGAAGGGCAATAATAAATAGTAGGGGGCTGAGAACAGAGCCCTGATGGACGCCAACTTTTATGCTAAACTCTTCACTATATTCGTTGTTAATTCTAACCTTGCTGACTGTTTCTTTATACATGGCTTGTATAGCTCTCACAAGCCATTCGTCGACACCTAGTTTTCTAAGGGCCCACCAGATAATGGAACGGGGGACTCTGTCGAAGGCTTTCTCCAAGTCGACAAAAGCTAAGTATAGGGGTTTACCTTTAGCTAGGTAGTTGTCGTACAATGAAAAGAGCATCTGTGGTACTTTTGCCTGACACAAACCCGAACTGCATTTCATCTAGGTCAATTCTCTCTCTGATTAGTTGCGCTATTACTTTTTCCGTGACCTTCATGACCTGGTCGATTAATTTAATGCCTCTATAGTTACTCCTATCTAGGGCATCTCCTTTACCCTTATAACAGTTAACGATGATGCTGCTATGCCAGTCCTTCGGAACAACCCCATTCTGTACGACTTGGTTAACTATCCAGGTGACCATGGTGTGTCCCACCGTGCCAGATGCCTTCAGCATCTCAGCAACTATTTCCGAAGGCCCAGCCGCCTTACCCGTCTTCATATCCTTGATTGCCTTACTTATTATACTACCCTCGACTAACACTGCTGGTCCCTCTATTGGGTCGATGTGGGGGAGACTGTCTTTCTCCCATTTATTCTCCTCATTTAGTAGCCTGTCATAGCGACACTTCCAAGCTACCTTCTTATCAGCGTCGGTGATGGCAAGTACGCCGTCATCATTAAGTACACACTTCTCCCCGACAATATCACGGTTTTCCTTGACACATTGCCTAGCAATCCTGAACACCTCACGTTTTTGCTCCTCGCGTTGTAGAACATGCTTGAACTTTCTTTCCTCTGCTTCCCTTCTTGCGAAGTACACTTGTCTCCTAGCTTCTCTCCTGGCCACTTGATAGTCTTCTCTACTTCCCCCATCCCGCCATACTCTCCAAGCCTGCTTTTTGGCCTTAATTGACCCCTCCACCTTACTGTTCCACCACCATGTTACTCTCCTCCTGCCTACAGGCCTGCTCCAGCCACAGACTTCGTCTGCCGCCATCAGCAGGTTTGCTTTCAGAAATTCCCACTGTCCCTCTATATTGTCCGACTCTAAATGCTCTTCCTTACTGTCAAAAGCATCAAGTAATAAGCTTTGAAATTTATTTCTGGCTGTGGGGTCCTTTAGCTTCCATATTTTTCTCCTGAGGATAGTCCTCTTCTGCTGTCGAGTACGTCTCGTCCTGACTATGAGGTCGCTAATTATCAGTCTATGTTGGGAGGTGCATTCTTCATGGGGGAGGGATTTAGTGTTTACAACAGACACTCTGTCACGTCTTCTGGTAAGGATATAATCTACCTGGCTTGTGTGTTCCCCGGATCTATAGGTGATCAGGTGATTGTCACGTTTTTTGAAGTTAGTGTTACAGATAGTTAGGTTATTTGCGTCACAGAATTCCAGGATTCTGGAGCCTTCGTCATTTCTAGTACCAAACCCATAGCCTCCATGGATTTCGTCGTAGCCGTCACAATGTTGTCCAACGTGACCATTTAGGTCGCCTGCAATAATTATATAGTCACTGTCGGTTATTTGGGAGGTAGTGAGCATCAGTGTCTCATAGAATCTGTCTTTTATAGTGCCGGGCAGTCCGGATTGGGGTGCGTACGCAGATATTACTGTTACCGTAGTTCTATTGAGGACAAGTCTTATTTTAATTATTCTGTCGTTCACTCTATTTACGTCTATTATCTTATCTGCCCACTTTTCTGCTACCATGATTCCTACTCCACCCAGCCCATCGTTGTGTATGTGTGTTAAATTAAGTGATTTTGTCTCTGGCTGCAAATTTGTCCTGGTGTGAAGGTAAAAAAAATGTTGAATTTGGTTAGGATTACGATAACTCTAGAAAAATCAGCACAATGCAAATTAGAAAAACGGAAGTGATCCCAATTTTTTGGCTCAGTGAGAGACAAAACATCCATTTATACTTATTTACATTTTACAGTGTGGACTGGGCCCTTTTGTCATGTCACTTACATGACCACTATATAGTGGTCATGGAGGTGTCACAACAAATGCGCCCACTCCACTCAGTAAAGTCTCAACAAAAATTGCCCAGTCCACACTGTAGAGTGGTCATGTAGGCGTCACAACAGAAAGCACCCAACACACACTGCAGCAAATGTGGTTTGCATTAGGTAGGACATCCAGCTGTAGAAACCAAGCCAAAATCAGTTCTGTATGAATGAATCATGGTCCCTCAACCTGATCTCTCACAAAGGGACAGCCCGACCTACCCATGCTAGCATGGAAGATGGACGTTAAACGATAATGATGATACATTCTGTAGTGAGATTAAAATTGGGTGCACTTAAAATATAATTTCATATAATCAAAAAAAGTATGCATATTTTTTCTTTAAATTGATGAAAATATATCTGATAATTAAACTGGGATGATCAACAAAGCCAGATGAAATATTTCTACACATGCAGTGTTTGGTGACCTATACAATAAACACATGATAAATACACCCAGTACAAGCTGTAAAATGGCTAGTGATAGAAAGGGCATCCTGCCATAAAAAACTTGCCAAACAAAGAGCCAGGAGGATCCTTCAACCATGTCAAGAACATGACAGCTGCCCTAGCGTTGGTGATAGGAAGGGTATCCATCCATAGAAATTTTGCCTAACAAAAGGGTCAGGAGAACCTTCAGTTGTATCAATGACAACCTCTCCTGTGCACTTTGTGGAGTGTCGACTGTACATAATGTGAGACACAAATCCCTGGCCTGCCTGTGAGATCAGTGGCTCTGGTTCAGTAGTGACTTGGTCTATGTAGACCCATCCAACCCTTGCTAGCAGGGAAAATGGATGTTAAAACAATAACGATGATGCAATGTATTGATGTTATTCCAGGTTAGTTCTAAACAAGCAGAAATAGGATTTAAGGTATTCCATCCATTGCCATGCTATCAGTTTTGTTTCCGAGGGCCACATCATCCAATGAGTCTTTTTTTAAAGATGGTAGAATGTCATTTATAGGAGATTTAGCTGCTATTTCTAACAGATTGAGTAATCACATAGATTTACCTAACTCCAGGTCAGCCTTAAATAAGCAAATATACCTGAAGACATTACATTCATGACTACCTTGCCTTTTATTCAGCTACACGTTATCACATGACTAATTGTGTTCTTTTAGGGAGATTTGGTTGCTATTTCTAGCAGATTGAATGACCAGACACATGTTCCAATATTAGCTATTCTTGTAATATTTTATAATATAATATTTTATATGAAGAAAGATGGAAGCAATATGATTTGCCTAGTGGTTACAATACAATAGCCATTTCAACATTTGAACTCAAGAATTCGTGACCAGGAGTTGGGTACATTGCAAGCTCTGAATATATTATTTCAGAAGAGAAAATAACTTTCTGACTTTGACAAGCTAAACTGGTTTGCAGCCAGTTACTTCACACCTCTGTTGCTGATAAAATAGTTACAAAGAAATGATATGAAGCAAATATTATTCAGGAATAGATAGAAAAATTAATATTAATTCAATTAGAATCTAAATTAAATGAAATTAAATTTAAACAAACTATGGTCAGGACTTTAAAATTCTAATCAGGTGTGACATTGTTCTGTAAAACAGTGTAAATACAAAAGCTGCAGGCCTAAAAATAACACAGTCTGTTCACATAGCAGCAGTAATGATTGTGGGGGAAAAAACCCAGAGCAAAACAGTTTTATCTTAGATGATCAGTTTTAAAGAATAAGGCAATGGTGTATAAGATGACTGATGATAACAATGATGGTAATAATAATAATAATAATTTCTACTATAGGTACAAGGCCAGCAATTTTGGGGGAAGAAGAAAGTCAATTAAATCAACCCCAGTGCATTACTGGTACTTTATTTTATCAACCCCGTAAGGATGAAAGGCAAAGCTAACCTTGGCAAGATTTAAACTCAGAATGTAAAGGGCCATAACTCTATGTCACTAAGTATGTTGTCCGATGCTCTGCCGATTCTGGTAATCCACCGCCCTATAATAATAATGATTTCTACTATAGGTACAAGGCCAGCTATTTGGGAAGAGGGGGTTGATTAAATCAATTTCAGTGCATTACTGGTACTTTATTTTATAGATCCCGTAAGGATGAAAGGCAAAGTTAATTTTGGCGGGATTTCAACTTTGAGCGTAAAGGGCCATAACTCTACACTGCAAAGCATGTTGCCTGATGCTTTACTAATACTGCTACCACACGGCCAGCAGGTTGATTGTTTCTACTCGTGGCACAAGGCCAGTAATTACCTCAAAGCACCAGTAATGCACTGGAGTAATTGCTGGCCTTGTGCCACAAATAGAAATCAATTCTTATGGAGGTTGGTGGATTGCCAGAGTTGGTAGAGCTTTGGACAAGATTTTAGTGCAGTTCTGGCTGTTCAAACCTTGTCAAGTTCAACTTTGCTTTTCACTCTTATGGGGGTCAATAAAATAAAGTGCCAGTAACAAACTAACCTCTACCCTTCAAACTGCTGGCCATGTGGTAGCTGTATCTGTAGTGCCTCAGGTAACATGCCCTCCATAATAATAATAATAATAATAATAATATGTGTAATAACACAGTTAAGAGAAAGACAGGAGTTTATAACAGAGACAAAGGCAGAAATGACTTGTTGATAATGTCAAAAATAACTTTTTTCTCTCCTAATACAAGCTACAAATTTATATTGTAGAAGCATAGTTGACCAAATAGACACTCTTTCATCATCACCCATCATTAGATTTGATGGGTTCTTCTCAGCACAGTGTATCTCCATTCACCGTGTTTCTTCCTTATCTCCTCTGTGAGTCTCAGCAATTTGAGGTCAGCTTTCACCACCTCTGTCCAGATCATTCTGTGTCTGAAGGGAAGATGTTTTATAACTCTTCCAATCAATGCAGTGATAAAAGTCAAAGTTGACTGCAGGCACTGTTTGAACGTAAAAGACCAAGGGATGTAACTACATTCTACAAGGCAGTATATGTACCACAATCTTCCTTGTGTCACTCTATTGTTTATATCTGAATAGAAAACAGACACAAAATGAATACTTAAGTGCTTGTGTAATCCTGAGCAGACACAAACAACTCTTCACACCTTGCACCCTTGACCTAGTAAAACCTAAAAGACATGATACCTGAAGAAGGAAAGAGATAGGATTTTGATTTTATAGGGTGCTCAGAAAGATGAAAAGCAAGATTTGAACTCAGAATGTGAAGAGCTAAAACAAACACCACAAAGCATTTTGTTTAGCACACTAACAATTTCACCAATCCAACCTCTCACATTGGCAATTAGGCAGTCGCTTTTTTAATATGTTCTGAGTTCAATACCTGTGAAAATCAAGTTTGCTTGTCATTCTTCAAGGATTGACGAACAAAACATTGTTTGGTTCAGTTTTGATAAAATACACACACGTGTATGAATGGAGAAAATCAAAATATTGGAGTTTGGCTGGGAGAACCTTGCTCTGGATTGCCTTTCTTGAAGGAAGACAGTGCACGATGGAAGGTGAGAATTTGAAAGAAACTGCACATGAACAGCTGAAGCAGTCTGCTTGTAAGGGCCTTTAAGTCAGTTTGCTAGGCATGCAGGTTGATTTAACTTGTAAACAATGTAACCAGTTATGTCTAAGTAAGGCAGGCCATAGAAGTCATCAAAGAAGAGACATGCAAAAAAAACCTGTCAAGTCTGCAAAGTATGGCATTACTGTTTAAAGGGAGTGTGAAACAGAATGTGCCTCTGTTAGTAGACAAAAACATTATATGCTGCATCTGTGCAAAAGTGTGTTTATCCCTAATGGGAGTAAAAAGCCACGTCCATGTTGCTTATACTTAAGAGGAGAGTCAAGCAGTAGCATTGTTCGAAATTGAGTTGCGATCATCATCATGTATGTATGTATGTACATATGAATACACATATGCATGTATGAATGTATGTATGTATGTATGAATGTCGGGTCACTCTTGAGTGCTGCTGGTAACATGTACAACCTGTCGCATGGTCGGCTCATCCGTGACCAAACCGGCAGCCCCACCAAGTTTACTTGGTGAGGAGGGTGATTTGGGACACCCTGCAGGACAAAAAACAAAACCTGTCAAAGGGCAGAACTCATAAGAGTCAATGGCCAACGAAAAATGTGTAAATATGTATATACACATGTACATATGTATATGTATGTGTGCATATGTATGTATATGCACGGGGACATAGAAATAGTCAGGCTGGATACCCGATCGCGCAGTTAAACCACTGGAAGTGAAGGACCCCTAGCCTTTGTCAGGGCATTCTTCTAGGGGAAGGCAACTCAGGAAACTGGGATAACTCTGATATAAAACCTGCAGTTCAGTAGTTACTGATGATGTTGATCCTTTCTTCTTTTGGGTTATAGCTACTGTCGCTCAGAGAGTGAGATTGGCTCAGTGCACAGTCATTCCTCCCTTTAAAAAAAATCTTCACGCTCAGGCATTGCACAATAGAATTAATTAACAATTACTAATAATGGTATATCGTGCAATGGCCATACTCGATAACAAGGGGGCAGCCATCATGTACGAATGCATGTATGTACGAATGAATGAAGGCATGTATGTATGTATGAATAAATGAATGCATGCATGTATATTATATGAACAATTTGATCGCAACATGCTTTAAGAACTTTGCCTAAAAACATTGTAATGAGAGGGCCTGCTTGACCTGCCAATAGTAGCAGTAACTAAATTACCTCTGAAATCAAAAATTTTACTAAAGAAGGACATGATGTACAATGTACTCATAGATGTAAAAAAAGATTAGCTCTTTATGACTGGACATAATTTTGATCACAATTCTACTCAATAAAAGTTTCTATAAAATTTTTCTAATGTGCTGGTCAAACCTTATATGAAAATTACACTAGAGCTCAATATACCCTTGTTGTTGTTGTTACAATTCCTGTAAGCCTTGATAGAACAGATCTATGACCAAAGATGTGACCATCGGCCATTTCCTTTTCCCCTTCATACATATTATTTGTAGGATTTCTTTACTGAATGAGTTTTTCCATTTTCTAAGAGGGCAAAATGTGATTCATGAAATATTTTGCTCCTGTCTATAGCAAGTTGAGGAGCTCTGTAGAGGTGTACACTTGTGGAAGTATTTAGAATCAGTTAATATATATCAGGATGAAGCTACAATATTAAATTCATACAATTGATTTCATACATTCCATATATATATATATATATGTAGGAGGTGAGTTTTATTGTAGTACAATAAAGCAATGCAGATATCGGATAAAAAGCACTCTACAGTTTGTAGGACTGGAGTATACATAATATATAAGATCAAAAGATGGTTAAAAGAGTTCCAAACTACTTTTCATATGTTGATTTAAAACTGCACTATTCACAAGTGTTTTTTAACCTTCATATCATGTCTTCCTATTTTATCTGATGAAAACACAAATGTTATTGCATGATGATATTTGTTTTTGAAATGCGCATAATAAAATACATGGAACTCTTTTAACCATCTTTAGATCTTATATATATATATATATTTATATATATATATATATATATATATATATATATATATATCACCGTTAGGGATGGATGAGCTGGGAATACACGAGCAACTCTGAATCAATAGATGAAATATGAATCTGCGAGCTACCAAGCACCCACGTGAAGCGCCAACCCAGAGACCCTCCCCTACGAGTGTCGACAAATGCCCAAAACTCCGAGTTGGTACCATCAATGTAGGCTCAATGAAAGGAAGAGCAGGAGAAATCGTAGAAATGCTAGAGCGAAAGGAAGTTGATGTATGCTGTGTGCAAGAGACTAGATGGAGAGGAGGGTCTGCTAGAGTCCTTGTAGGAAAAAGCCAGTGCTACAAATTTTTCTGGGTGGGAAATGACGATGGGATGGGTGGTGTAGGTATACTATTAGCTGACAAGTGGGTAGATAAAGTAATCTCAGTGTACAGGGTAAATGCAAGAATCATTAAACTCAGACTAGTCCTGAATAAGACAATTACCACAATAATATCAGCTTACGCACCCCAATCGGGGCTGCCAGACGAACTTAAGGATAGGTTTTACGAGTCCCTAATACACACTACTGCTCTAACAGACGACAAGGACTTCCTAATCATTGCAGGAGATTTTAACGGACACGTAGGTAAACACTGCGACGGCTTCAATAGAGTACATGGAGGCCATGGAGTTGGCACAAGGAATGAGGAAGGATTCAGACTTCTAGAATTCTGCGACGCCAATGACATGTCGATATGTAACACAAACTTTAAAAAACCCGACAACCACCTGATCACCTATAGATCAGGGGAGCACTCTAGTCAGTTAGATTTTATCCTCATCAGAGGACGTGACAGATGGACGGTCGTAAACACAAAAGCCTTCCCTAGTGAGGAATGTACATCCCAACATAGCTTAGTTGTCAGCGACCTCACGGTCAGAACTAGACGAGCCCTGAAACAGAGGCCAACCTGGAGAAGAAAGATCTGGAAGCTGAAAGTCCCCTCAACCAGTAACAGATTTAAAGATATTTTACTCAACGCCTACGACAGTAAAGAAGAACAGATAGAGACATTTAACGTAGAAGAGAACTGGGAGTTCCTAAAAAATAACTTACTAGAGGCGACGGATGAGGTTTGTGGCTGGAGTAAGACCTCAAGCAGGAGGAGAGTGACTTGGTGGTGGAACAATAAGGTAGATGAAGCAGTCAAGGCCAAGAGACAGGCATGGAAAGAATGGAAGAACGGGGGGAGCAGGGTACATTACATAGAGACCAAGAGGGAAGCTAGGCGACAAGTATACTTAGCTAGGAGGGAAGCAGAGGATAGAAAATTCAAGCATGTTTTACAACGTGAGGACCAGAAACAGGAGGTATTCAAGATTGCGAGGCAGTGTGTCAGAGATAGTTGTGATGTCATTGGAGAGAAGTGTATCCGGAATGATAAAGGTGAGCTTGCCCTCACAAGTGCTGAGAAGAAAGATGCATGGAAGAGTCATTATGATAGATTACTAAATGAGGAGAATGCATGGGAAGAAGAGACCCTACCCCACGTAGACCCTATAGAGGGACCAGCAGTACAAGTCAGCGGCAGCGTAGTAAGTAAGGCAATCAGAGATATGAAGATAGGGAAGGCAACCGGTCCATCGGGTATAGCTGCCGAGATGCTGAAGGCATCTGGGTCTGTAGGTCACACTATAACCACACGTATCGTTAACCAGGTAATACTAGAGGGGGCCATACCAAAAGATTGGTGCAGTAGCATCATTGTCAACTGCTACAAAGGTAAAGGCGATGCACTAGATAGAGGAAACTATAGAGGTATAAAGTTGATGGACCAGGTCATGAAAGTAACAGAAAGAGTTATAGCACAGCTGATTAGGGACCGGGTGAATATAGACGAGATGCAATTTGGGTTTGTTCCAGGGAAAGGCACCACTGATGCGCTCTTCCTTGTGAGGCAATTACAGGAAAAGTACCTAGCTAAAAGTAAGCCACTCTACTTGGCATTTGTCGACCTTGAGAAAGCCTTTGACAGAGTTCCACGTGCAGTAATCTGGTGGGCTCTTAGAAAACTAGGAGTAGATGAATGGCTTGTGAAAGCGGTACAAGCCATGTATAGGGGAGCAGTCAGCAAAGTTAGGATTGGCAATGAGTATAGCGAGGAATTTAGCGTACAGGTTGGGGTCCACCAGGGCTCTGTTCTTAGCCCTCTCCTGTTCATCATAGTCCTGCAGGCAATAACGGAGGAGTTTAAGACCGGATGCCCATGGGAACTCCTGTATGCTGATGACCTCGCACTCATAGCTGAATCTATGGTAGAACTAGAGAATAAATTCCAAACCTGGAAGCAGGGACTAGAGAGAAAGGGCCTCAAAGTCAACATGACAAAGACTAAGGTCCTTATAAGTAGACGAGAAAACAGAACCCAGATCCCCTCAGGGAAATGGCCTTGCTCAGTATGTAGGAAAGGTGTAGGTAGGAACTCCATTCTTTGCCCCAAATGCAAACAATGGGTACACAAGAGATGTAGCGGGATCTCAGGAAGCTTAATTAAGAATGTAGGATTCACATGCAGCAGCTGTGCTGAAACAGCAAGCAAACAGCCACAGGAAACAAGTACCACCAATCTCTGGGAGGGCCCTGTAGAAACAGTAGACAGCTTCTGCTACCTAGGTGACCGAATTAGCAACGGAGGTGGGTGCTCAGAAAGTACAATAACTAGGGTAAGAACGGGATGGAAGAAGTTTAGGGAACTACTACCACTGCTAGCTGCAAAAGGCTTCTCCCTCAGAATGAAAGGCAGACTGTATGATGCGTGTATCCGAACAGCGATGTTGCATGGTAGTGAGACCTGGGCGCTGAAGGTGGAAGACTTACGTAGATTAGAGAGAAACGAAGCCTGCATGCTCCGATGGATGTGTAACAGTAATATACGTGAACGACAAAGCATAAATGAATTGAGAGAGAGACTGAGCATAAGAGGAATCAAATGCTGCGTGCAGGAGAGGCGGTTACGCTGGTATGGACATGTGATGCGTATGAAGGATGACAGCTGCATAAAAAGGTGCAGAGCACTAGAAGTTGATGGAAACCGCGGAGTGGGGAGACCCAAGATGACTTGGGATGAGGTGATAAAAGCCGACCTTACCCAACTACACCTCTCAAAGTCAATGAGACACGACCGTGACTTCTGGCGTCACGCAGTAATACAGGGTACCCGACCTCCCATGGGTACATGCTGAAGCATATAAACAATATGCCCCCCCCCCCACCGCAAGGTGGTCGTGGAGGTGCCACGGCAAAAAAGCACCCAGCCCACACTGTAAAGTGGACGTGTAGGCGCCACGAAAAAGCACCCAGCACTCACTGTAAATGAGGTTGGTGTTAGGAAGGGCATCCAGCTGTAGAAATCAAGCCAGATCAGTTCCTGTATGAGCAAGGCATGGTCAGCCGACCAGACACTGCCCACAACAGGACAACCCGTCTAACCCATGCTAGCGTGGAAGAACGGACGTAAAACGGTGATGATGATGATGATGATGATGATATATATATATATATATATATATATATATAGATAGATAGATAGATATATATAAGCAATGAGTTATTTAATTTGTTGGTTATTCAACAAATTTAGTTTATAACAAATTAGAAGCACTCTTCTGGAATATAATATCAATAATATTAATAAATGGAAACTATCTTTATAAAACCATATTTATTTTATTATATATATTTCAAAGGTACCAACATTTTTGGTATGCTCTCATCAGATAAAATATAAAAGTTGTTTTACAGATAGTGACATATTCAAAACAAGAACTTATCGTTTTGAGTTCTGTTTGAATATTCAAACAGAATATTCAAAATATTCAAACAGAACTCAAAACAATAAATTCTTGTTTTGAATATGTCACTATCTGTAAAACAACTTTTATATTTTATCTGATAAGAGCGTATCAAAAATGTTGGTACCCTTGAAATATATATAATAAAATAAATATGGTTTTATAAAGATAGTTTCCATTTATTAATATTATTGATATATATATATATATATATATATATAATAATAATAATAATAATAATAATAATAATAATTGTTTCTACTTTTTGGCATTACTGGTACTTTATTTTATCGAACCTATGAGTTTATAGTGTTCACTATTTTCATTGGTAAGTTGAGAAAAACTCAATCCACTATATATATGTATACCATTTATGTTATGTTGTTTACCAATGAGTAGAACTGATTGTTCTGATTAATAAACGATGATGCAATAAATTAAAGCACTAAACGTTATGCAAATCATCCATCATAGGTGTAGTATCCCAAAGCTGGTGCAGGGACGGAGTTAAGTATTCATTTAAAAGCAAGAGAAAGCTAGATTGGAAACATTCTTTAAAGTTTTAATTTTGCGAAACACTATACATATTTCAATGGCCCAGTTTCATCATCTGATCATGATACAATACTTAGGTGATTTCATCAGGGGTTCATTGTGAAATTAGTTATATACAATAACACGATTATGGCAAACACAACAAGAGGGTAGCAGTTAGATTTGGTTCGGGGATGGCTCACCAATTTGGAGTTATTGTAACGGCAAGCCATCCCTGAATGAGTGTGTGTGTGTATGTATATATACATATACATATATATATATATATATATATATATATATATATATGTATATGAATGTATATATAGTGTATTTTGCAATACACTGTATGCTGAATTAAAAGCATTTTGAAGACCATACGCTATTGTTTTAAAGTAACGACATTGTCGCTTACTTAAATTTTCGGCAGACAGGGGGAGATAAGTTGACAGCGCTGTTTCGTTCTTTTTGGTACTTATCAAAACTCACTACTCTCCCCGTCTGCGAAAATTTAAGTAAGCAACAATGTCGCTACTTTAAAACAATAGCATATGGTCTTCAAAATGCTTTTAATTAAGCATAGAGTGTATTGCAAAATACACTAAATATACTTTCATATATATATATATATCGCAATTTCAGAGCACCAATTCTAATATATGTCATCATCATCATCATCATCAACGTTTAACGTCCGTGTTCCACGCTTGCATGGGTTTGGACGGGGGTAGTCCCACTTGAGGCAAGAGTGATTGTCTTGCTCGCATAGGACTGTCTGGCAGGTTTTCTACAGTTGGATGCCCTTCCTAACACCAGCCACATTTACAGTGTGGGTCTGGGAGGTTTTTACCGTGTTGCCTACATGGCCACATTACAGCGTGGACTGTGTGTTTTTTTGTCGTGACACCTACACGATCTCATTTGTTTCGGCCTGGATGGCGCGGCACCAACATAACTTTACATAGAACGGGGTGGTGTGGATGGGGTGGGGGTGGTGGGGGTGGGACGGGGTGTATTTTGTTAGAGATGCCTACTGGCTGGAGTAGGTTTTACTATATATTTAGGTAAGGCGGGTCTTCTCTGTTACTGAGTACCGCCAAAGGTCTCGGTCCAGTGACATTGTCTTGGAGAGGTGTAAGTGTGTGAGGTCGGAGTTTATCAGCTCGTCCCAGGTTTTTCTAGGTCTGCCTATTCCGTGGCTACCGTCTATCTTTATTGCCCTGCACTTTGTTATACAGCTATCGACTTTCATGCGCATCACGTGTCCATACCAACGTAGCCTTCTCTCGAGTAAACAACATCTGATCCCTCTTATCTCTAATTTTTTTCCTTAGTGCGTTTATGCTTTGCCGTTCACGTATATTACTGTTACACATCCAGCGGAGCATGCAAGCTTCGTTCCTCTCTAGTCTGCGTATATCCTCTGCACACAATGCCCAGGTCTCACTGCCATGCAACATTGCTGTTCGTATGCAGGCATCGTACAACCTGCCTTTCATTTTTAGGGAGAACCCTTTAGCAGCTAATAGTGGTATAAGCTCTCTGAACTTTTTCCATCCAGTTCTGACTCTAGCTACTGTACTTTCAGAGCACCCTCCCCCACTGCTGATTTTATCGCACAGGTAACGGAAGCTGTCCACTATTTCTATAGAACCCTCTGCGCAATTGAAAGAGCTAGTATTTTGTGGGCACTTGCTGCTACTTATTGCACCAGAACACCGGCCACATGTAAAATCTATGTTCTTAGTTAGCTTACCTGTGATCCCACTACATCTTTTATGCACCCATACTTTGCATTTAGGACATAAAATGGAGTTTCTACCTACGCCTTTCCTACACACCGAGCACGACCATTTCCCAGAAGGGACCGCCGCCTTGTTTTCTTTCCTACAAACTAGAACTTTGGTCTTAGCCAGGTTAATTTTAAGTCCTTTTGACTCTAGGCCATGCTTCCATGTTAGAATTTCTTCTCTAGCTCGGCCATTGATTCCACTATGAGTCTCAGGTCGTCTGCGTATAGGAGTTCCCATGGGCGGCCGGTCTTGAACTCCTCTGTTATAGCCTGAAGGGCAATAATAAATAGTAGGGGGCTGAGAACAGAGCCCTGATGGACGCCAACTTTTACGCTAAACTCTTCACTATATTCGTTGTTAATTCTAACCTTGCTGACTGTTTCTTTATACATGGCTTGTATAGCCCTCACAAGCCATTCGTCAACGCCTAGTTTTCTAAGAGCCCACCAGATAATAGAGCGGGGGACTCTGTCGAAGGCTTTCTCCAAGTCGACTAAAGCTAAGTAGAGGGGTTTACCTTTAGCTAGGTACTTCTCCTGTAGTTGTCGTACTATGAAAAGAGCGTCTGTGGTACTTTTGCCTGACACAAACCCGAACTGCATTTCATCTAGGTCAATTCTCTCTCTGATTAGTTGCGCTATTACTTTTTCCGTGACCTTCATGACCTGGTCGATTAATTTAATGCCTCTATAGTTATTCCTATCTAGGGCGTCTCCTTTACCCTTATAACAGTTAACGATGATGCTGCTATGCCAGTCCTTCGGAACAACCCCATTCTGTACGACTTGGTTAACTATGCGGGTGACCATGGTGTGTCCCACCGTGCCAGATGCCTTCAGCATCTCAGCAACTATTTCCGAAGGCCCAGCCGCTTAACCCGTCTTCATATCCTTGATTGCCTTACTTATTATACTCCCCTCGACTAACACTGCTGGTCCCTCTATTGGGTCGATATGGGGGAGACTGTCTTTCTCCCATTTATTCTCCTCATTTAGTAGCCTTTCATAGTGACACTTCCAAGCTACCTTCTTATCAGCGTCGGTGATGGCAAGTGTGCCATCATCGTTTAGTACACACTTCTCCCCGACAATATCACGGTTTTCCTTGACGCATTGCCTAGCAATCCTGAACACCTCACGTTTTTGGTCCTCGCGTTGTAGAACATGCTTGAACTTTCTTTCCTCTGCTTCCCTTCTTGCTAAGTACACTTGTCTCCTAGCTTCCCTCCTGGCCACTTGATAGTCTTTTCTACTTCCCCCATCCCGCCATACTTTCCAAGCCTGCTTTTTGGCCTTAATTGACCCCTCCACTTTACTGTTCCACCACCATGTTACTCTCCTCCTGCCTACAGGCCTGCTCCAGCCACAGACTTCGTCTGTCTCCATCAGCAGGTTTGCTTTCAGAAATTCCCACTGTCCCTCTATATTGTCCGACTGTAAATGTTCTTCCTTACTGTCGAAAGCATCAAGTAATATGCTTTGAAATTTATTTCTGGCTGTGGGGTCCTTAGCTTCCATATTTTTCTCCTGAGGATAGTCCTCTTCTGCTGTCGAGTACGTCTCGTCCTGACTATGAGGTCGCTAATTATCAGTCTATGTTGGGAGGTGCATTCTTCATGGGGGAGGGATTTAGAGTTTACGACAGACACTCTGTCACGTCTTCTGGTAATGATATAATCTACCTGGCTTGTGTGTTCCCCGGATCTATAGGTGATCAGGTGATTGTCACGTTTTTTGAAATTAGTGTTACAGATAGTTAGGTTATTTGCATCACAGAATTCCAGGATTCTGGAGCCTTCCTCATTTCTAGTACCAAACCCATAGCCTCCATGGATTTCGTCGTAGCCGTCACAATGTTGTCCAACGTGACCATTTAGGTCGCCTGCAATAATTATATAGTCACTGTCGGATATTTGGGAGGTAGTTAGCATCAGTGTCTCATAGAATCTGTCTTTTATAGTGCCGGGCAGTCCGGATTGGGGTGCGTACGCAGATATTACTGTCACCGTAGTTCTATTGAGGACAAGTCGTATTTTAATTATTCTGTCGTTCACTCTATTTACGTCTATTATCTTATCTGCCCACTTTTC
This sequence comes from Eledone cirrhosa, assembly GCA_964016885.1. Classification (NCBI taxonomy): domain Eukaryota; kingdom Metazoa; phylum Mollusca; class Cephalopoda; order Octopoda; family Eledonidae; genus Eledone; species Eledone cirrhosa. Next base: position 26,706 of record CAXHJY010000704.1, read on the forward strand.
TGCTACCATGATTCCTACTCCACCCAGCCCATTGTCATTTCCCACCCATAAAAGCTTATAACATCGTTTTTTACCCTCAATGAATCTAGCAGACCCACCCCTCCACCTGGTCTCTTGAATACAACAAACATCGACCTCCTTACGTTCAAGCATTTCTACAACCTCGTTAGCGCAACCCTTTAGGGTGCCTACATTTATGGTACCAACTCTGAAGTTTTGGATTGCGTTTGGAGGGTGGGGGCGGTGGGGGGCGGGGGGAGATGGGGTTATGTTAGCCATCCGCGGACGAAACAAAGAGGAGTGCTCGCATTCTCGTCCACGAGGTGAATTTGACTTTAACTTTGGCATTTTCGCTCTGAGCGTCCAGATTTTTCTCTCCCTTCCACTCTCCAGGATTCCGCAGTCCATCCATCCATCATATATCGAAGGCAACCAGGCAAGCAATAGTATAGGCCTCTGGCTTATGATTGGTCTGCGTAATAATAATAATGGTGATGCGTGGGGGGGGGGGGGGGGGCTCTGGCTTATGATCGGTCCACGTATTAAGAATGGTGGTGTGTGGGCGCGGGTGGGAGGGGTGTGGGGTAGCTAGCTGGAAGGTTATGATTGTTTAACAAGCGATTAACAAAAAGCAAAAATGCAAGATTTGTTCTGTTCAATACGACAAAAACAACCGTATTTAACATAAATAACAAAAAAATACAGATTTCGGATTTTGCGAGATTGGATGTTTGGACTAGGTACGAAATTGAAGCGTGGAGTAGATAGAAAAATGTGTACGTTACGATTACATGGGTACACCGTAGTAGGAACCAGCACTGAATTGAAGCAGCAATGAATTGGCGAAAAGTGATTAAACATGAAGGGGAATTTATCTTATATATATATATATGTAGCTAAGAGAGAGGGGGAGGGGGAGAGAGAGTGTGGCTGACCGCAGTCCCTCGTGAAGTAGATGGAGGGTGACGGGTGCCTGGGTGCCTGGGTGTAGAAGCGGGATTTTTGACTTTCGAAGTAGCATAATATATATTTAAAGGAATTTATAAGAAGTAGAATGGGAAGGATTTTGTTTTGTTTTGAGAATATGTATATATATATATATATGTATAAATATATATATATATATATATATATATATATATATATATATATATATATATATATATATCATCATCATCATCATCAACGTTTAACGTCCGTGTTCCACGCTTGCATGGGTTTGGACGGGGGTATATATATATATATATATATATATACACAGTTCAAGAGTAACCAATCTTAAAGAGAGAGATGGAGATAGGAGAGGAGATATGAGAGGAGAGATTGGTGAGTTAGTTAGAAGCCAAAGCGTAAAGGCATGTGCTCAATGTGCAATATGCAGTAGAAAGCAGCTAGGTGGCTGGGTTCATGCAGAAGTTAGGCGCGCAGAGCTGGAAATATTCATTAGTTAAGCACAACAAGACCACAAATTTCACAAGGAAGACATTATTAAAAGATTGTCAACATATTTTAGTTTGATGTAAGGAATGTAGAGAATAATAATAATAATATTAATAATAATAATGTCCGTTTACAATTGTTTCGCTACCAACTCCACTAGAACCCCTAGAAGGAATAGACCTAGAAATATCACCTGGCTTAACCCCCCATTCTCATCTAATCTAGCCACTAATATCCCCAAATGCTTCTTCTCTATCCTATCTAAACACTTCCCTCCCAACCATAGATATTACAAACTCTTTAATAAAAATAACATTAAAATCTCATTCTCCACTACACCTAACCTAGCTAGCCACATCGCGTTCAGTAACCATCATAAGCTAAGACAGTATAACTCCCACACCGCGGTACCACCACCCCTATCAAATACACCACGCCACTACACCAATAATTACTCTAGTAGCACACCTCCCCCATCTAATCCTTCTAGCACGGACCTACCGCTTAGGTTAAACAACCCTACTCTCACTAACCGCAGAAGCAACTGCAACTGCCGTTACCCCAATGCATGCCCATTAAATGGACACTGCCTGACACCCAACATAGTCTATAGGTGCACGGTTAAGACTGCTTCGAATACCAGCTCTTATATCGGGTCTACCTCTAACCCTTTTAAGGTACGCTATAATGCGTACTCTTTTTCCTTCCAAGACCCTAGCAACAGATGTTCGACATCGCTAGCTAGGCTCATTAAAAACCTTAAATTAAACAACGTTCAACACTCACTAAAATGGGATATCGTGGCTGGGGCTCAACCGTTCAATGGACGAAGAAAATCTTGTGATCTCTGTATTACAGAAGCATATTACATAACTCTATCACAACCTCTACCGATTAACGATAGAACGGAAGTAACTATTAGCTGTCAACATCGAAGGGCTAATTCCTTCGCCAATAGAAATTTTGACCCAACTTAGTCATGTAGCCCCATTTTTACTTGTAGCTAATAAGTTAAATTGCTATGAACAACTCGATAATTATAAGTTACCTCCCCTACATTGTCTCTCAATTAAAAAAAAATGTTTAAATTAGCACTTAACTATAAACACCCACAATTTCTAATCTCTCGAGAAGTTACTTCCCCTGAAACCACCCTCTAATTAGTAAGGTAAATATGCCCTTTGGCAGCCATCTTGTTACCAATAGGCAGATCTCACACAATGCAGCCTCGACAGATGAATACTGCTTGATTATGGCTGACAACTGATGCAACCAGGACACCATAGTAAAAACCAATATATGGAACATTATATTATGTAACATTATCTTATTAATTTAATCTATATTCCTTTGAAGTTCCGATGAGCCGCTCTCATCATCATCATCATCATCACCGTTTTACGTCCGTTCTTCCACGCTAGCATGGGTTAGACGGGTTGTCCTGTTGTGGGCAGTGTCTGGTCGGCTGACCATGCCTTGCTCATACAGGAACTGATCTGGCTTGATTTCTACAGCTGGATGCCCTTCCTAACACCAACCTCATTTACAGTGAGTGCTGGGTGCTTTTTCGTGGCGCCTACACGTCCACTTTACAGTGTGGGCTGGGTGCTTTTTTGCCGTGGCACCTCCACGGCCACCTTGCGGTGGAGGGGGGGGGGCATATTGTTTATATGCTTCAGCATGTACCCATGGGAGGTCGGGTACCCTGTATTACTGCGTGACGCCAGAAGTCACGGTCGTGTGTCATTGACTTTGAGAGGTGTAGTTGGGTAAGGTCGGCTTTTATCACCTCATCCCAAGTCATCTTGGGTCTCCCCACTCCGCGGTTTCCATCAACTTCTAGTGCTCTGCACCTTTTTATGCAGCTGTCATCCTTCATACGCATCACATGTCCATACCAGCGTAACCGCCTCTCCTGCACGCAGCATTTGATTCCTCTTATGCTCAGTCTCTCTCTCAATTCCTTTATGCTTTGTCGTTCACGTATATTACTGTTACACATCCATCGGAGCATGCAGGCTTCGTTTCTCTCTAATCTACGTAAGTCTTCCACCTTCAGCGCCCAGGTCTCACTACCATGCAACATCGCTGTTCGGATACACGCATCATACAGTCTGCCTTTCATTCTGAGGGAGAAGCCTTTTGCAGCTAGCAGTGGTAGTAGTTCCCTAAACTTCTTCCATCCCGTTCTTACCCTAGTTATTGTACTTTCTGAGCACCCACCTCCGTTGCTAATTCGGTCACCTAGGTAGCAGAAGCTGTCTACTGTTTCTACAGGGCCCTCCCAGAGATTGGTGGTACTTGTTTCCTGTGGCTGTTTGCTTGCTGTTTCAGCACAGCTGCTGCATGTGAATCCTACATTCTTAATTAAGCTTCCTGAGATCCCGCTACATCTCTTGTGTACCCATTGTTTGCATTTGGGGCAAAGAATGGAGTTCCTACCTACACCTTTCCTACATACTGAGCAAGGCCATTTCCCTGAGGGGATCTGGGTTCTGTTTTCTCGTCTACTTATAAGGACCTTAGTCTTTGTCATGTTGACTTTGAGGCCCTTTCTCTCTAGTCCCTGCTTCCAGGTTTGGAATTTATTCTCTAGTTCTACCATAGATTCAGCTATGAGTGCGAGGTCATCAGCATACAGGAGTTCCCATGGGCATCCGGTCTTAAACTCCTCCGTTATTGCCTGCAGGACTATGATGAACAGGAGAGGGCTAAGAACAGAGCCCTGGTGGACCCCAACCTGTACGCTAAATTCCTCGCTATACTCATTGCCAATCCTAACTTTGCTGACTGCTCCCCTATACATGGCTTGTACCGCTTTCACAAGCCATTCATCTACTCCTAGTTTTCTAAGAGCCCACCAGATTACTGCACGTGGAACTCTGTCAAAGGCTTTCTCAAGGTCGACAAATGCCAAGTAGAGTGGCTTACTTTTAGCTAGGTACTTTTCCTGTAATTGCCTCACAAGGAAGAGCGCATCAGTGGTGCCTTTCCCTGGAACAAACCCAAATTGCATCTCGTCTATATTCACCCGGTCCCTAATCAGCTGTGCTATAACTCTTTCTGTTACTTTCATGACCTGGTCCATCAACTTTATACCTCTATAGTTTCCTCTATCTAGTGCATCGCCTTTACCTTTGTAGCAGTTGACAATGATGCTACTGCACCAATCTTTTGGTATGGCCCCCTCTAGTATTACCTGGTTAACGATACGTGTGGTTATAGTGTGACCTACAGACCCAGATGCCTTCAGCATCTCGGCAGCTATACCCGATGGACCGGTTGCCTTCCCTATCTTCATATCTCTGATTGCCTTACTTACTACGCTGCCGCTGACTTGTACTGCTGGTCCCTCTATAGGGTCTACGTGGGGTAGGGTCTCTTCTTCCCATGCATTCTCCTCATTTAGTAATCTATCATAATGACTCTTCCATGCATCTTTCTTCTCAGCACTTGTGAGGGCAAGCTCACCTTTATCATTCCGGATACACTTCTCTCCAATGACATCACAACTATCTCTGACACACTGCCTCGCAATCTTGAATACCTCCTGTTTCTGGTCCTCACGTTGTAAAACATGCTTGAATTTTCTATCCTCTGCTTCCCTCCTAGCTAAGTATACTTGTCGCCTAGCTTCCCTCTTGGTCTCTATGTAATGTACCCTGCTCCCCCCGTTCTTCCATTCTTTCCATGCCTGTCTCTTGGCCTTGACTGCTTCATCTACCTTATTGTTCCACCACCAAGTCACTCTCCTCCTGCTTGAGGTCTTACTCCAGCCACAAACCTCATCCGTCGCCTCTAGTAAGTTATTTTTTAGGAACTCCCAGTTCTCTTCTACGTTAAATGTCTCTATCTGTTCTTCTTTACTGTCGTAGGCGTTGAGTAAAATATCTTTAAATCTGTTACTGGTTGAGGGGACTTTCAGCTTCCAGATCTTTCTTCTCCAGGTTGGCCTCTGTTTCAGGGCTCGTCTAGTTCTGACCGTGAGGTCGCTGACAACTAAGCTATGTTGGGATGTACATTCCTCACTAGGGAAGGCTTTTGTGTTTACGACCGTCCATCTGTCACGTCCTCTGATGAGGATAAAATCTAACTGACTAGAGTGCTCCCCTGATCTATAGGTGATCAGGTGGTTGTCGGGTTTTTTAAAGTTTGTGTTACATATCGACATGTCATTGGCGTCGCAGAATTCTAGAAGTCTGAATCCTTCCTCATTCCTTGTGCCAACTCCATGGCCTCCATGTACTCTATTGAAGCCGTCGCAGTGTTTACCTACGTGTCCGTTAAAATCTCCTGCAATGATTAGGAAGTCCTTGTCGTCTGTTAGAGCAGTAGTGTGTATTAGGGACTCGTAAAACCTATCCTTAAGTTCGTCTGGCAGCCCCGATTGGGGTGCGTAAGCTGATATTATTGTGGTAATTGTCTTATTCAGGACTAGTCTGAGTTTAATGATTCTTGCATTTATCCTGTACACTGAGATTACTTTATCTACCCACTTGTCAGCTAATAGTATACCTACACCACCCATCCCATCGTCATTTCCCACCCAGAAAAATTTGTAGCACTGGCTTTTTCCTACAAGGACTCTAGCAGACCCTCCTCTCCATCTAGTCTCTTGCACACAGCATACATCAACTTCCTTTCGCTCTAGCATTTCTACCCTGTCTTTAACCTAATTCATTCAATCTGAAAATATTGAAGAGATAAGACACTTTGCCATTCTTCTCTGCTAAAATGTACCACTAGAGCTGATTCAAATTTTCCCAGCCAGCCATCCACCTAATCTACGAAGGTATTTTAGCCTACATATTGTCGTTAATATTATGATGTTCCCTGCTGTATTAGCGTTAAATTTTCCCTGCTGTATTAGCGATAAATTTTCGAGGGTTTCTCTTAGTAGCTTTTTCATGTCGTTAATATTATGATGTTCCCTGCTGTATTAGCGTTAAATTTTCCCTGCTGTATTAGCGATAAATTTTCGAGGGTTTCTCTTAGTAGCTTTTTCATGTCGTTAATATTATGATGTTCCCTGCTGTATTAGCGTTAAATTTTCCCTGCTGTATTAGCGATACATTTTCGAGGGTTTCTCTTAGTAGCTTTTTTCATGACGTTATTATTGTTAATTTTACTGATGTAGTATTAACTTATTAACTTGGATATTTACCATGCGGTATTCTAATCCTATTGTATCTCTCTCAGTTATTTACCATGCGACCCTCAGTTCCTACCCCCCCCCCCCTCTATGCACTTCTTTAAGGCTTACTACCCTGTCTTTAACCTAATTCATTCAATCTGAAAATATTGAAGAGATAAGACACTTTGCCATTCTTTTAAATATGTTAATTATCTTTTAAATATGTTAATTATTTTCAACTGAACCAGATCAATTATATATAGTCATCTGATCCAGAAATATTATATGGAGTAGCGAAACAATTGTAAACGGACATTGTTATTATTAATATTATTATTATTATTATTCTCTACATACCTTACATCAAACTAAAATATGTTGACAATCTTTTAATAATGCCTTCCTTGTGAAATTTGTGGTCTTGTTTTGCTTAACTAATGAATATATATATATATATATATATATATATATACACACACACATACACACCTCTTCTTTATATTCTTATATCTACAGGTTTCTGCCTTCTCTATTTTCAGAATTTGCTGTAGTCTATGTTTTATACATTTTATACATTATACAGTTTGCAATACAATATAGTATTAATTCAATAAAATGCAAAAGAGAATTAGTGGTAAAACAAAAAAATACAAAACTACACAGAAAGCATTAGTCAAAAGGTTAACAGATTTTTCTGTAACTTTACCATCTCATATCAACTTACCAGTAATGTGCTGTACTTTCTTCAGGTTATAACCACCAATTCCAATCAATTTATTCCGGTTTGCAATTGGCACTTCCAATTTTTCTGAAAGTATTTTAAAGAATTATTAAACAGATGGTGATGACAGCTTGAAACACAGAAGGTAATTTCTAAAAGGATTGTTTAAGTATAGGAACCTATAGAGCCTATCTCATAGTATTTTAGGTTTCGCCAAAGACACCTGATACTAATATAGGCTTAATGTCTAATGAGGCTAATAAATTGTAAAATTATACGCTACATAAATACACATGTACAAACTTAGATACACATACATGACTGTACACTCTGTACACACATGGCTGCAAATATATTCATACATAAATATGCCGCCTGTGTATATACATGCAAATATATGGATTGCAATGTTTTAAAAAAGTATACATTTGTATACATTACAAAATGCTTGTATGTAAATGTACACACAAAGACATGTAGATACAAATACAATAAAGAATTGAAAGATGTTTAAAAACACATAGAAAGAAACAAAAATTAATTTAAAAAGACATACAATACTATTCATGCATAGTCCTGTAACTCATGAAGAAAACATAGGAGCGTCGTATTGATATACAGTATTTCTAGGACTTTTTAAACCTGGCTGAGCCCATCTCCTCTCCAGATTTGAATACAGCAGAATTCTTTCAGAGGAAGAATAGATAGATAGATAGCTCTCTCTCTTTCTCTCTCTATATATATATATATTTCGTTTCTGAATTTGTTTAGCAAGATTCCTTATCTGAAAACGTGTGTTGAAACCGATATTGTTATACTTTGGGAGGGTCATGTTGCCAATAAGAAACACATGCACCAGTTGTTTTCACTTCAATTTATTATAAATTTCTGGTTGCTTGGTTGGTTCTATAACTGGATGGTCGTTCATATATTGTCAAAGTTCTTTCGTCACACATTATGTGACATCTCTAGTGAATGGGGATTCCTTTCTTTATTTTTTATTTTGTGCCTCTCCTTTGTTCTGCCCTACGCCATCTTGTTTGTGTGCTTAGTTTGCACATGTGTTAAATCCAGGTGTCTGTATGTGTTTTTATTTGTTTATTTACTTGTTTATTTATTTGTTTATTTACATGTTACTAGTTGGTTGTTTGTTCTATGTGTGTGTTTTCATTTTGTCCTTAATTATAAGTTGTGATGTTGCTATTCCATTCATGTTTTTTATTTAATTTTGATTGGAGTTCATTTATGTTTATTGCCTGTGATTTGTCTAAACATTGCGTCTTTTCTGTGTGTAGATTCTATTTTTATCTCTATGTTCTCTAATTTGCCCTTATGTTCTATTTTAGCATGTTGGTGGAGTATTGATGAGTCTTTCCTATCTCGGAGTTCTCGCCAGTGTTCATTTAATCGTTCTCCTATGCTAATACTCTTCTCCTAATACTCAATAGACTATATCAATGCACTTAACTAATGATTGACCTATTGGAACTCTATAACCAGCAAAACTATTATTTAAAAATAAAGATTCATTTTCATTCATTTCATTTTACGTCCACTTTTCCCTGCTTGCAAGGGTGGGGCGGGAACTGATTCTGGCTTGATTTCTACACCTGGATGCCCTTAGATTAAAGATTACATTAAATAATAAAGATTAGATTAAATACAGTAATTTTACCATTAAACATCTCACACAAACCCTAAATTTCACATATTCCTCTTCCATCACAAATTCGTATCCTGTTATTAATATGGAGGAGAAATAAAAACAAAAACAACAAAACATATATGAATGCGATTTTTTTTACAAATACCATTGAATTACAACAGTATTTTATCATCATCATTTGTCTATTTTCCATGCAAGCATGGGTTAGGCAGGTTATCCTGTTTGAAGTAGGATGGGTCACGTAACTGTGTCTTGCTCATACAGAACTGTTTTTAGCTTTGTGTCTATGGCTGGATGCCCTTCCTAATGCCAACCACATTTACAGTCTGTGTTGGGTGCTTTTTTTCGTGACACCTACATAACCACTTTACAGTGTGTATTTGTTGTGACACCTACTTGGCCACTTTACAGTGTGGGTTGGGTGCTTTTCATTGTGACACCTGCACGGCCACTTTACAGTGTGGGCTGGGTGCTTTTTGTTGTGGCACCAAAACGACGACTTTACAGTGTAGTAGAGATAAATATTTTTTCAAAAGAATATTGCATGCAACGTTTGTGAATTTTGTTATATTTCACTATTGTAGTTAACCTATTTCTAAGTTTTGTATTGTGAAGTTTTAATGTGAACAATCACATGCACATATAATCTAACAAGTCAGTCTGTATGGTGTTGTCTAGAAATATTTCTCCACCTCCTTTGAGTTCTTTCTCCCTGATTGGCAACTATTCTCAATTATATTAATGGCTATTGCAATGGTATTTCTGTGGTCAAATGTCTTGGCAACTATCACCATTTCTCAAACCAAGAACAATTAACAAACACATTGAATATTTTCTCCTCTTGCTGACTTGTAGTTTTCCTTTATGAGTTTTAGTTACAGATTCTAACAGTCTTAAAGTACAGAAATATCTAATCTGTGCCAAATATTGCAGAGTAGATGTAACATTACTATTATCAATGACATGGGAGGGGGGAGTCCCATATCACTCATTATCATTGCTTGCATGTAGAGCAAAGAATATATATTCTTTGTAATTAAACATGCTTAGGTATTAGGGATCTATGTCTGTCTGATAAGGAGGATTTATTAATCAGAGTGCTGACTACAAGCAATAGTAGTATTAATCCAAGGACTGTAAGTTTATTCTTTATTAATTTATTAATCAGAGTGCTGACTACAAGCAATGGTAGTACTAATCCAAGGACTGTAAGTTCATTTTTTATTAATGATGCTAGATTGAATGGTAGTACTAATTCAGGGACTGTAAGTTCATTCTTTATTAGTTTATTAATTAGAGTGCTGGCTTCAAGCAATGGTAGTACTAATCCAAGGACTATAAATTAATTCTTTATTAATGATGCTAGATTCAGATATATCATTTTTTCCATCTTAGTTATATTTTCTACTTGGCTGATATATAGTTAACACCTCTCACTAGCAATATATTTTTATTTTATATTCAAGCAAAGGAAACTCTTTGAAAGCAAAAGCAAAGCTAGGTTCTCATAAATCTAAAAAAAGACTAATCTCTTATGTTGCTGCTGTGCTCATAATAAAAGTTATTAATTTTTTGTAAAGTTAATGTGAGGTTATGTGTATGAGTTCATTAAAAAAATGTATAAGTATTATATGAGTGAAAGGGCTTAGTGGTTAGAGCATTGAGCTCGCAATCGTAAGGTTGTAAGTTCGAATGTTGGACCAGGTGGTGCATTGTGTTCTTCAGCAAAACACTTTATTTCATGTTGCTTCAGTTTAGTCAGCTGTAGAAATGAGTTGTGATGTCACTGGTGCCAAGCTGTATCAAAAATTGCTTTTCCCTTGGACAACATCGGTGACATGGAGAGGGGAGACTGGTATGCATGGGCGACTGCTGGTCTTCCACAAACACACCTTGCCCAAGGTTGTGGCCACGGAGGAGAACTTTCTAGGTGTAAAGTGATAGTCATTCATGGCTGAAAGAGTCCTACGATATGATATCTGTTTGTTTTTCTATCAACTAACTTTATTGTATTTCACTTTAGCAAAATAAGTATTTTTTTTTTTTTATTTAATAATTGGCTGTAATAGTGTGTGTTTATTTATATGTATGTAGCTTTGTATTTCAGTATCTTTGTTTTTCATGGTTGATCCTGATTTGGCAGCTGAACTTCATCCCATCTCTTTATCTGTATTCTATAAATATCTTTTCTATGATGATTGTTCTGTTGAACATTCTTCTTTGTTCTTCCTCTTAAGTTTGCTAATCAAGTGATTAATTCTCATCCTGTCACTGTGGTTGCTCCCTATTGTAAGAAGAATTTCTACTCCACTAGTTTCATTCTATGAATGTCTATCTAATGGAACTCTCTTCCTTCTTGTTTCCACAATGGATATGATCTTAATTCTTTTAAATCTTCTGTTGATCATTTTTCTGACTTTAGGGGCAGTGTCTTATTATCATTATTATTTCTTTCTAGGACGGTGGATTGGCAGTATTGGTAGGGGGTTGGACGCCATGCTTTGACACATAGTTACGACCCTTGCCATTCTGAGTTCAAATCCCGCCGAGGTTAACTTTGCCTTTCATCCTTACGGGGTTGATAAAATAAAGTACCAGTAATACACTGGGATAATTGCTGGCCTTGTGCCAAAAGTAGAAACAATTATTATTTCTTTTTCTAATGTGACTCTTTATTTCTGTAACTCCCATCAAATTAAGTGGCTGTTTCATGTCTGCTGTATTGCCACCTTTTAGGTTGTGACTTCAATAAATAAAATAAAAATTGTTGATGTGTTTGCGTTGGATTATTTTGGGGGTTTGTATAAGTGTTTTGGTAGCAAATTGGTAGAGTTGTTAGAGGGTCAGATAGAATGTTTTCCAGTATTTGTTCCAACTCTAGGTTCAAATTACACTGAAGTCAACTTTGACTTTCATCCATTTAAGTTTGATAAAAAAGTACTACTCTATTACGATTCTTCCTCTTCCCCCCCCCCTCTCTCTCTCTCTCTCTCTCTCTCTCTCTCTCTCTCTCTCTCTCATGATGATGATGATATATATATATATATATATATATATATATAATGTGTATATATTGTTATACTTTGGGCGGGTCATGTTGCCAATAAGAAACACACGCACCAGTTGTTTTCACTTCAATTTATTATAAATTTCCGGTTGGTTGGTTGGTTCTATAACGGGATGGTTGTTCATATATTGTCAAAGTTCTTTCGTCACACATTCTGTGACCTCTTCAGTGACTGGGGATTCTTTTCTTTATTTTTTATTTTGTGCCTCTCCTTTGTTTTTGTGTGTGTTGTGTGCTTAGTTTGCGCATGTGTTACATCCGGGTGTCTGTGTGTGTTTTTATTTGTTTAGTTATTTGTTTATTTATTTGTTTATTTACATGTTACTAGTTGGTTGTTTGTTCTATGTGTGTGTGTTTTCATTTTGTCCTTAATTATAAGTTGTGATGTTGCTATTCCATTCATGTTTTCTATTTAATTTTGGTTGGAGTTCATTTATGTTTATTGCCTCTGTGATTTGTCTAAACATTGCGTCTTTTCTGTGTGTAGATTCTATTTTTATCTCTATGTTCTCTAATTTACCCTTATGTTCTATTTTAGCATGTTGGTGGAGTACAGATGATTCTTTTCTATCTTGAAGCTCTTGCCAGTGTTCATTTATCCATTCTCCTATACTACGAGCTGTCTCACCTATGTACACTATATTCTTATCTGTACATTGTCCTTCAGTACATCTTATGCTATATACTACATTTCTAGTTTTACAGTTAATATGGGGGCTTAGTTTACAGATTATACATTTCTTATCTATACAGGGAGGTCTTTGAAAAGGGTATGTATTGCTAATAAGTGTTTTTATGGAGGTACCTGGTCTTTCTACTATTTTAATATTGAGTTTATGTTTATCTAGGGCCCTTCTAAATTTGTAAGCTAATTCACCTCTAGGAGTTGTATTGATGAACATTACACTCTGGTATTTATTGCTATAATACCATGAGTTTATTCTATTAACCTTATTCCTAGTTCTTTCTATTCTATTCCAAAATTTGCTCCTATACAAGGGGCAGGTCCCATTTGTATCATTATTTCCCATTTTTTCCCATTTTTTTCTGGCTCCTCTATATACTCTATATACTCTGATGTTATCTCTCTGATTGTAACCAGAGAACTGCATATGGTGGATGAAGTGTTGTATGTGTATCTCTAGTTCTTTGGGGTTGCACATGCGGGACACGTTTCTCATCACCCATACCAAATCCGCAATCAGTATGTTGATTTTGGTGTGGTCCGAAACAGCTGAGTTTCGGTGGATCAGATATTTGGAAGACATGGGTTTGGCATAATGGGAATGGAGGATTTGTTTTTTGTTATGAATGGTTTCTAACCAGAGCTCTGTGTCTAGTACAGGTAATCGATGGTTGGGGTGTTTGCTTTGGTAGTCTATAGTAACTCTAATACTCTGGTGGATGGAGTTAGCTATTTGCTGGATGCTTTCCATGGTGTTTTTCTCTAATTCCTGACTGTTCTCTAGTGGGGGTGTTTTTACTACGATGTTTATATCATCAACGTAGCGGGAGTACATTATCAGGGATAAGAGGTTGCTGCTCAAATTCAGAAATGAAATATATATATATATATATATATATAAAGAGAATTAAGTCAAATTTTTTTGTCAGTCCACCTTTTCTAGAATTTTAAGAAAAGCAAATGTAAGAACACACTTCTATGGGAACACATGCATTCTGAACCATGAGCCCTCATACAGCATATTAGTACTTTCTCTCTATGATCACAAATCTTCTTACTGACAATATTAATGAACAGATCAGATACTTTAATCAATAGTATATATGTAGATTCAGTAAATTTTGAAATTTCAGTTATTTTTCTTTGTACTTCTTCATTTTAAACCATCTCCCATAGCTCTCAATCATGAAAGGAAAAACAGCAATATGAAGTCAACATTGAAACATAATTACTTTAAAAGAAACTGGAAAAAAGTTGACAAAGATAACTTTCAGACTCTTCAGAAATTGATTGGAAGCAATATTCTACATATTAAACTACAAAATATTGATTTATCTTTCAATAATTTATAAGATACTATCAATCATCATCTTAGACTATGTGTAAATTTATATATATTTTTAAATGGAAACAATGACCTAAGCAAAGATATTGAAACTGATATTAATTTTTTTTTTCCAATTTCTTATTGAAAAGAGGTAGATACAACTGCCATAACCTTTGAAGGCCACCTCATGAGTAATGAGATTAATGTGGCTGATGTTCAGTAAGAACTTTTGTAGAGAAATTTCAGCAGAAAGGGATTCCAAAGAGCTCTAGCTCAGGGAAGGAATAATTTGGCAGGATTTCAAACATGTTAGACATATAATGAGGATGAATGGATGAGTGGAGGGTGCACTGTATGGCTTTGAAGGAGGTAAATATAAAATTTGCTATTTTAGAGGAGCAAACGCCAATAAAGTAGTTAACTAGAAAAAAAAAATAGTACCACAGCTTGCAATGCAGAGAGCAGGAAGACAAACAAATACTGGAGCTTGTCCAGCCAATTCCTCTTTGCACCAGTCACCATTGAGACCTCAGGCATCCTCGGACCCTGTACAGCTGACCTCCTCGATAAAGTCAAATTGATAAAAACCCATCTGAGGAAGGAGCCCCACAAGGTGGCATGGCTGTTGCAGCGTGTCGCTGGCCATTGTCCGCAGAAATGCTTTTTCCATTTTGTCTAGAGTGCGCAGCTGAAACCACACTCTCACATTGGTGTAGAATCTGTCATCCTCTCCCCTTCCCTATTTTTTTTCTTCCTTTGTCTAGTAGTCCTTGCTCTTCCCCTACTTTTCCTCTCATTTATGGCATTTATACTCCTTTCCAATGCTGCTTTCTTTTTCTATATTTTTAACCAAATAAAGTGAATGAGGTTCAAAGAAAAACATGTCTTTGAACCAGTGTGTTGGTGAGTTTTTGCAAATGTGTTGGCTGTCCTGTTTCTTGAATGAGGTCAAAGATGTTTGCTTGTGTAGCAGCAGTAAAACTCAGAGACATAAATATTACTTTATTATGGATTACATTGAAATTTGGCAATATTATATATGTGAGGTCACTATGACAATGTCAGAGATTGTATGACATTAGATGTTGATTTTGAGGGATTTAGTGATATAATTCCTACTGTGAGTGTTTGGGTTTGATGTATATGGAAATTATTGGCTTCTAAATGTAATTAATATTAGAAACTCGCAAGATAGTATATAATCTTATAGATATCTGATAACGAAAGGATTTCTACAGTGCCAGACACTGATAATTTCTTTATTCTGTTAGCGGGTATCATGGTTGGATTTTCTTCTTATGTGTCTGTATACAATATCTAATATATAACTAATCCATTTCTTGATATAAATACACAGTACACAGGTAAGCAATACAAGTATCACAATTAGATATGTATGCATACATTCAGACAAGTATATGCTGAAGATATAAAATATCTTCTTCTTCTTCTCCCACTTATTCCTGAGATTGTCATGGGGACATATCCTCAAACACTCCTTCCAGCAGATCCTGTCAGAAGCAACCATCTCCAACTGATCCAGCTGGATCCTCAAGCAAAACCAAGCTTATGGATGTTATCCAACCATCCTGGATCTCCTGTTGGCTGGTTTTGCATATATATATATATATATATATATATATTTATATATATAAACTAGAAGTCGATGGAAACCGCGGAGTGGGGAGACCCAAGATGACCTGGGATGAGGTGATAAAAGCCGACCTTACCCAATTACACCTCTCGAAGGCGATGACACACGACCGTGACCACTGGCGTCACGCAGTAATACAGAATACCCGCCCTCCCATGGGTACAAGCTGAAGCATATAGACAATATGCCCCCACACCCTCCCACTGCAAGGTGGTCGTGGAGGTGCCACGGCAAAAAAGCACCCAGCCCACACTGTAAAGTAGACGTGTAGGCGCCACGAAAAAGCACCCAGCACTCACTGTAAATGAGGTTGGTGTTAGGAAGGGCATCCAGCTGTAGAAATCAAGCCAAATCAGTTCCTGTATGAGCAAGGTATGGTCAGCCGACCAGACACTGCCCACAACAGGACAACCCGTCTAACCCATGCTAGCGTGGAAGAACGGACGTAAAACGGTGATGATGATGATGATATAAAATATCAGTGGTAAAAATTCTACTAAGAAAAGGATGTAGATCCTCATCCACAAACAAAACACTAGATGAAAAAGTTACAAAATTATTTTTTAAAAAAACACTCATCAAAAATGGATGTTCAAACAAATTAATAAATCAATTTATGTATGTATAAACCTGTAACTCATGACGAAGTCATAGGTGTACCATATTGACATACAACATTTCTTGGGGCCTGATGGAGCCCATCTCCTCTCGAGATCTGAGAACAGCAGATTTCATCCAGATAGGAATAGAGAGGATAAGAAAGGAAATAAAAAAGAGATATAGATGAAGAATCAACCCCAGTACTAGACTGGTACTTTTTTTATCAACTTTGAAAGGATGAAAGGCAAAGCTGGCCTTGATGGGATATGAACTCAGAGAACAAAGAGCCCAAACAAATACCACAAAGCATTCTACCTAACATTCAAACAATTCTGCCAATTCACCACCTTAAATCAATCTATACAAATCAACAAATAAAACAGGCACCATACCAGTCTATAAGCTGTAATTAAGAATGTCATGATGAAAATTAAAAGAGTGTTTGTTGTTTCTTGCACCAGGTCTATCATCATTGTCATTCCAGTCAAAATGATCCCATCTTTATATCAGGCATAACCCCATCCAATAAGGAAAATGTGTCAGCTACTTCTAGTAGATCAAGTAATCACATAGTCTCCTTTATTAGTTGAATTTATTTACTTGCCAGGAAAGTTGCAAAAGCAACTTCATAGTGTTCTTGACTTCACTGACATGGTAAAGTTAGTAGTAGTAGTAGTAGTAGTAACAGTAATAATAATTTCTAATGGCATAAGGCTATATGCATTTTTTGTAGAGAACGCCATCAATTAAACTAATTCCAGTGTATTACTGGTACTTATTTGAGCAAACTTTGTAGGATGAAAGGAAAAGTCAAGCCACATGAGAATTGAAATCTAAATGTGAACAGAAAGGGCTAAATACCACAAACACTCTACTGGTTCTGTTAGTCATCCTCTTCCTAAATCATTAATTTACTATTAATGATCCTTAAAAGAGTATTATATAGCGGAAAGAAATTAGGGTAAGTAATTAATTGAAAACTCTGCAATCATCCAAATGTGCCTGATGCTATTAATAGAATTGAACTAATGTCAAGAACATTTAGAAATTTCTAAAGCTGTCAATGATATTCATAAGATCACAAACTATAATTAAGAGACCTCATCAAATTGAAACTGTTTCCATGCTTCTACTAACAAAAACAAAAGCAAAAGAAAAATAGATGTTAAGTCCTCTATCTCATCTTAAAAACAAAAACAATTGCTGATGCTTATTTTATATTAAGACAAACTGATCCCAATAGGATTTGATTTTAGAAGTTAGGAGGACAACATTGACATACTGTCATGCATTTAGTTAAACTCTGAAACAATGTAACTAGTGAGAGTACTGAAATTCTGTCTCTAATAGATTCTATCACGGCATTTCTTCACTGGATATTTTCCAAATAACCTGAAAGTGACATAAGTCATCACAAAGCTTAAGAAATATTCCACTTTAGACCATTAAAACCACTGACCAATTTCCTTCTTTTCAACTATTGACAAAATGATTGTACAAACTGACAAAATATTGGAAAAGTAAATGTATAATCAGATTTTCTGAGAAATTTTAAGTGCATTCATCCATTTCAGTATTCTTCCAATATTTTAACCAAGATAATGAAATGTTTTAAGGATTTTACTTATGGTCACATAGCATAAGTTGCTGTATCCTTCTAAACAACATAGATCACAGTTTTCTCTTGCTTAAACTAATATAGCATTCATAGCCCATACAAAATATAGCTGAAATCTTTCTTTGTAAACTCAGTAGTTCTCTATTGTAGGGTTTAAATCTTATAGCAACCCACTTAACAGTGATATCCCATAAGGATTCATTCTTGGACTACTCTTGTTTAAAGTTTTCATTAATAACCTCTATTTCATTGAGAAATTCTTCAACCAACATCATTTTGTAGATGACACAATCTATTACTTTTGGATAAGTCTCAAATCTATTAGGAAAAGAATTAACAGAGCTCTTAAACTACTATGCCATTAGTTAAATGGAATAAAATTTCCCTTAATGTGAGTAAAACAGAATATATCTTATTTCATGGCTGGTCTAATGCTATAAATTATCATTTGAACATAAAAATCAATGGTAAGAAATTACACCCTACTATCAAATATCTTACAATCTTTCTGAATATAAACTGCATATAAATGTGATGTCTCTAAAATTTTTCAAAGTTAACTGGTGGACTTGCCAATTCTAGACAGCATCTGATCACTAACTTATTTTCTATTGTCTATTAAACTTTGTTCTTGCTCTAATGTAGTTTTCTTTGTTTTTAACTGAATTTAGGTTATTATTATTGTATTTTTATAAATACTGGGAAATGTAGACAACCAAATAAATTGCAATAACAATGCATTTAAAAAAATATTAATAATGATAAACTGTAATATTACATACTCAACAGTAAAAACTGTAATATTACATATACAACAGTAAAAATTGTATTACCCATATAATTACAATAACATATTGTAGGAGCCATTTGGTCATGAATGACCATGATTTTTGCACCGAGAAAGATCCCTTCTAAGACCCAAGCCTGAGCAAGGTGTGTTTGTGGAAGACCAGCAGTCACCTATGCACGCCAGTCTCCCCTTTTGAAAAACATGCAGACGTACAAGAGTACAATATGTCCATCAATAATTAAGCGTTACATTCAATTGTGTGAGGATTCTAGAGAATAAATACTGTTTCTAACGATTGGAAAAATAATAATATTTACAGAAGCAGCAATAATATTTAAAGGATTCTACAAATCTAAAATTTGAATTATAGCTGATCAAAATGCTAGTTTATCAGAAAGGTGAATGAAAAAGTTGATGATTGATATGCCATTATCAGTACTGTGTAGAATCTCATTGGCCAAGTCTATCAGTTGTAAATGAATAGATAACATTTAGATGTTAAAATTCAGCTATTTAATCAGTAGAGACAATGAGAAATTAACAGATATTTTATTGGCTTGCAGTGCTAAGTTCAAATTTTCAGTAGGTTTTATCCTATAAGAGAAAATATCATTGAACAAACAACCCAATGGCTGAAAACTGAGATGAGCTCCAATATACTACAACAATTTTCAATAAGGAGATGTGGGAGAGGTAGAGAGAGAGAAAAAGGAAATAGGAAAAATTTAAGCAAATGCTTTCATATTGAAATTGATATTTTATAACCAGTTGTCAACTTCCTTAACTATTTGGCTATCTCACTGCAAAATAAATATAATTCATAAGAAAAAAAAACAAAAAAACAGACACAAGATAGAAAGATGGGGGTGCAAAGTAAATGAAGAGAAGCCAATTCAATAGAGCAGCTATTTTTGATAACAACCATGAAGAATGACAGCAAGTTAACATTTTTGAGAACATCATGTTGTTTCTTTTTAAGGAAACTACATGAAGATGCAATAAGTTCAGAATACTATTAACACTGTCAAGTGCAGAACTGCTACAAGTGCCAATATTGTATCTTAATATAATAGCAGTTTTTTTCCCTCTCCAGTTTTTCTTCATTAATCATGTTGTCAAAGAGATAAAGGAAAGAAAAATAAAGCTCTGATTAAATGAGACTAAATTATTGGACTGGAGAGGTTTTCTTTTATTAAATTGGGTCTTTTACTGTAGATAAAGTTTCAAGCTTGATTCTTGAAAGGGGTTAGAAAAGAAGGTGGTGGGTATATAATTAATCAAATTGTTTTATCAAATAACCATCAGAATCAGCTTGGAATCTTCTAAATAACTGACAATAACATTTATCATTCATGGGAATAAATTTCAATGCACATTTACCAAGTGATAGTGAGGGGTGAAATGAAGAAGCTAAACAAACCTCTATCTGAAAGTAAGCAGTGAAAAGTCAATTATTGCTACAGCTTAAACAGCAGACCTCCCACACTCATATCTCAGTTGTCTTTTTATGTAAATCTGACAAGCACTGCAAGGGTAGGATAGTTATTCAATAACAGAGCTCAGGATAGACTGAACTGTAACACTTAATGTCTAGCCTTCTAAAAGTTAATGCAGTAAACACCTTGATATGAATGACCAGCTAGTAACTTGGCTCAAAGAAACTATTTCCCAATCTTAGTCTAAAACAAGTCTGAAATAAGCAATAAAAAACATCACCAAACAAAATTGCATCCACCATGACTGCCAATGCCTATGCTCTCTCTCATGTCAAGGGAGGCCACTGCATTTATACATTTTCCATTACATCAATACAATGGTTCTATAGCTATCCAAGAATTGATAATATTGTGTTTCTATATTGGCACCAATGGCTCACATATCCGATATGGTAACACCTCATGCTGAAAGTCTGTTGGACAAAGAGCTAACTAGAAACAAGAAACAGATTGAAGTGGCATTCATAGAAATTATTGCAACAACAAAAACGAAACAATAGCCACAGCTACCACCACCTACACTATTCTAATGACATTCTAGCCATGGCCACCCCGTTTTCTTATGGGTATCAACCTACAACTATATCATCAAATGTGTTCTTTGTTTCTCCTTACAAGAAGGCTAGTTTTGTGATTGTGTACAAAAACATCTATACCTCAAAGTCAGTGTTTACATTTAATTATATATGTACTGAAATTGACATGATCAACTGAACTGTTGAAGACAGTACCTCAGCAAGGCTGTGGTTCAATGACTGAAACCAATAAAATAATATTAGCATCCTTTTTTTCTTTGTTGCTATGGAAACAGCAGCTAATCATCATCATCATCGTTTTTACATGTTTCTCCACACTTACCAAATATTTTTTAATTACATCCTATTGTCTTAAATAAAGAGAAGTCCTAGGTATCCATAAAAAGATGGGGATGGTCACATCTGGAATGCCTTTGATCATAAATTTGTTTGATCAGGATTGCATTCATTTCTTGAGGCAATCAACATGTCGCGGAAGAGAAGCCTTCAAATGTGAATGTTAATCTAAGCTAGGTACAAATTCAGCTTATCTACATTATAAAATGTATACATTACACAAAATTAAAGTATTACTTTCTAGCATATACAAAACACATTGGATTTAAAGCCATCAGGAAATTAGATTATGTAATATTCATGGCTTTCTTAGGGATATTTCTTTTTACTATTTAATCAGGAAGGGAGACACCATACTCATGAGCTTTTTCGGGGCCTCTGGGAATGGTGAGTAGGAAGAGAGAACGTATTCTTAAGCTACACACCTGGACTGAATGCTTGTAACAGAGTGAACTTTACTAAAAGTATCCAATGACCAGGTAGTGATATTAAATTGAGCAACAAACTAAGTCTACCATCCAAATAGGCTACAGTGGGATTTGAAGGCAGAATACAAAGAGATGGATTAAATACCACAAGGCATCAAAAGGATGAAAGGTAAAGTTGATCTCAGCAGGATTTAATGCTCTAACAACTCAGTTAATTCCCCATTTTGAACAAATTAGTTGTTTTCTTCATTAGTCAGCCAAACAAATTGAAACTGTTTTACCCTCTTGACACCAAATTGCCTGAAACTGCTACTGGTTCTATGACACAAAACTATTTGTTTTTAAATGTTTATATTTAACTAAAAATACCTTTCATCACAATTTTATGTAAGAACCTTAGTAAATTATGTTTCAAACCCCAGATTAATAATGAGGATGTTAGTTATATTACAAAATCTTTACAAATTCCTGATTATTTGAAAATCATATGCAGTGTCTTTTATTAGAAATATGATAATAAAAGAGTTAATTTCTATCAGTCAGTCAGTTGGTAAGAAGAGTTATGGGTGTTCCTTAGGGGTGAAAAGTAATAGCCGTATGAGTAAGGGATTGAACGTATGGCCTCATGGTTAAGCATGTTTCTATGATAAGGTTTAATTTTCAGGTTGAGTGCTTGCTCAGTTGTTAAGTGGGGTTTCACAGTCAAGAAGAAAGTTCTAGAAGGTTGCAGTTTTAGGGAGAATGGACTAAGCAAAATCATTAGCAAGTCAGACACATTAACAGAGATAGGGGAAGAAAGTTGGGTAAAACAAATAGTTTTATGTAGAGATGAATAAATGGAAGCTATTACAACTAAGAATTGACACCATAACATGGACTCAACACACAAGGAACTGAAATTCACTCTGTGGCTTTCACCATTCTTAATATTTAAAATAAATCATCATTATCACCATTTAATGTCCATTTTTCCATGCTAATGTGGGTGAGACAAGTTGCTCTGTTGTGAGACATGCCAGGTCAGATGACCATGTTTTGCTCATACAGAACTGATTTTAGCTTGGTTTCTACGACTGGATGCCCTACTTAACACCAATCACATTTGCAGTAAAATTTTACTTTCAGTCAGGAAAGAAAATGCCAGAGTTTTGGCAATGTAAAAGCTGGGTCACTTTTAAGTGAAGAATTTTAATCAAATGTTTCTAGTCAACAGTTCATATTGTATCATCAGCAGGGCATTGGGTTCATGTGTAAGGCACACAACAATGAACAAACAAGTCTACTTCAGTTACTACAGGGTTTTACAGATCACTGGGGGAAGCAGCAGGAGCATTCTGAAATAATTTCTTACATTGGCAGATCGTTGGAAGCATTTGGCAATTACGTGAAACTGATACGTGTTTTGCTGGCTTACAGTTCTGAGTTCAAGTTCACTCATGGGATTTTACTTTCGTTTCTTTCATTGCTATTCCAAAGTCGGCTTCAAAAGGAATAGCTAAACAGCATTTTATAACTTAAAGTAGAAACCACATGACTCACTCTACAGAATCATTAGAAAGTTATTAAACAAAAGAAATATATGAGAGGGGGTGGTAGAAGAAGGAAAGCTTACAAAAAGAAAAAAAATGATACAAAAACCCGATAATGATAAAAATAATATATTAAAAGTAAATCTGAAACCAGAATATTATTAGTAATGCAGAGTAAAGCTGTCCAATACTATATAATTAGATGATCAATCAACTCTGCAGATATACTTTTGGTCCAGCTGATTGGATGAAAATAAAATAAACAAATGGTTTCTCCCTTGACAGTTCTCCCTATGGATTTTCTCTAAACCACACAAAAGCATCAGGAGCTTGTGTCATGAATAAACTTGCACAGATGTAATCCCACAGTTCTAAATAAACATTCATGCAGACGAGGCAAAATAGGAGGAAAGGAGGAGGCCATGAAAGCTATTGATTGGCTATCTGAACCATTAGTTTAGCAAATTGTTTCTGGTGGTGGTGGTGGTGGCTGGTGTGATGGGAGAGAATGTAGTATTGTGATGGTAGTATCAGGGGTGATAGCTGTGGTTGTAGTGATCATGTCAGGGAAGAATTACATTATATTAGATCTGCAAACATTACACTGTGGACCACTCTAAAACTATCAAGTGTGTGAGTGTGTGTGGTATGACAAACATGACAAATACATGTACCTACTTGCAAAGTACATTGGTTGAATATTTATATAGTTATTTTAAATTCAGTATCAAAACTACTGCAAAATGAAGTTGTTGGTATTTCAGATACACCCCAATGTAGTTCTAACCCTTCAACAGACCTTGCTGTTGTACAGGACTGCAGCTTAGTTCTAATTTTCCAATTGTTGCTTTTGTTTAGCCCCACATCAACCCTGATTGAGCAGATCTATGATCAAAGGTGCTCCAACAATAGCCAACCAGTCTTTTTTATATATGTAGATTTTTAAAAAAATCAAAAAACAAATCACCGAAAATATTCTAAATAATTAAAAAATTATCATAACAATGATAATTATGATTTCTAATTTAGGCTCAATGTCCACTGTTTAACAGGGTAAGGGGAAAGTTAATTAAATTGCCTCTAGTATTTCACTAGAACCATATTGACCATGGAGAGATAAAAGGTAAAATTGACCTCAGTGGATATTTGAATTAAGAATATAAAGAGTTATAAGAAATACCCCAAAATATTTGTCCAACACTCTAATGAGTCTACCAGTCTACCACCATCAACAACCACAATGACAATGATATATTTTTATTCTCAGAATGCAGAAAATAAGTTTGTAGCTTAGAAAATTTGAAAAAATACACCTAGAAACAGAAAAAAGTAGCTAATGGCCACTATGAAGAATCTGTCTATAGGAGTATTTTACTCAATTTTCTTAGCTCCTGAAATTTAGATATATTTTACAGCAAGATACCCATTATTAATGATATTTTTTTTTACTATCTTTGTTACTTGAAAGAGAGTGCAGGGATTTATTATATTGTCATTTGTAGGCATGAAAGATGAACTGATTTAATCTGAGCAGGATTAGAACTCACAATAACAGGAAGGAAAGTAACTTTTATTAGTGTAAAATATCTAATCTAGCGACATACATTTCCCATGTATGGAATGGTTTGTTTTTACATTGGAGTTTTTATAGCTAAATAATCCTTCCTGATGATAAAATCTTAATCATGAAGAAGAAGCAGAGTTATGTGTGCTGCCCAAGATCACAATACTATGGGAGCAAAAAGATCTGAATTTATGATCATGTAGTGAGTAGTCCAACTTAGCTAAAAACAAAACCACCAATTTAAAATAATTTCTACTTAAATTAAAATCATCCAACATACCCTGTTAAATATACAGAAAAAGAAAGCAGTATTAGAAAGGACTATAAATGCCATAAATGAGAGGAAAAGGAGGAGAGGAGCAAAAACTACTAGACAAAGAAAGAAAGAGGGGGAAGGGGAGAGGAAGACTGACTCTACACCTAAGTCAGAGCAGTGTTTTTCGGATGTGCCTCATGGAGAAAGAAAATGATTAAATTATTATCTTAGTAGAGAATTACTTAATGATTTTAGTAAATCCATTACAATTCTTCAATTAATTGAAATGGATCTCTTTTTTTATAAAAAATAGTCAAAAAAAGGTTAAAATATCAATCTCTGAAATTCAAAGCATTGATAAACTCCTAACAAACTGCATCTATAACCCAGTTTCAATTCCTAGGTGAAACCATTTCTTTTCATGTCCATCACATCCTGTGTCCATACCAATGCAGTCTTTTTTCTTGCACACTGCTGCTAATTCCTATTAAATCCAGTAATCCAGTAGTTGAGAAAAGCTATGACTCAGAGGAAGCTAATCAAATGAAGTGTTCAATCAGTAATGCGCCATTTACTGCCCTTAGGAAAGGAATGAATATCACAACATGCCAGATCCTATTCATTGAAGACATTGTGTCTGTATAATAAATCAAGAAAATTGATATGTCAATTTAATGTTTTCTCTAGTTTAGATGTATCAAATAAAGTAGTATGCCTTGCATCAGTCTAAATTTATAAACTTGGGTCAGTATTTGAGCATTTTAGCAAGAAAGCTATAACATCCCCACTTCTCTCTCGTTCAAGGATATTTATCAAAGTGAGTGATGGAGTAGAATTCCTAGGCAACAGAAACAGAGGGGAGAAAAAAAGTTCATCGATTTATCAATATTTTTTCCCTAAAAATGCTAGAATATAAAAACAAATTCAGCAACATACAGGAACATTGTC
>CAXHJY010000704.1:57500-84891 GCA_964016885.1 Eledone cirrhosa
CGTGGTGGTGGAACAGTAAGGTGGAGGAGTCAATTAAGGCCAAAATGCAGGCTTGGAGAGTATGGCGGGATGGGGGAAGTAGAGAAGACTATCAAGTGGCCAGGAGGGAAGCTAGGAGACAAGTGTATTTCGCAAGAAGGGAAGCAGAGGAAAGAAAGTTCAAGCATGTTCTACAACGCGAGGACCAAAAACGTGAGGTGTTCAGGATTGCTAGGCAATGTGTCAAGGAAAACCGTGATATTGTCGGGGAGAAGTGTGTCCTTAATGATGATGGTGTACTTGCCATCACTGACGCTGTTAAGAAGGTAGCTTGGAAGTGTCACGACAAAAGGCTACTAAATGAGGAGAATAAATGGGAGAAAGACAGTCTCCCCCACATCGATCCAATAGAGGGACCAGCAGTGCTAGTTGAAGGTAGTATAATAAGTAAGGCAATCAAAGATATGAAGATGGGTAAGGCAGCTGGGCCTTCGGAAATAGTTGCTGAAATGCTGAAAGCATCTGGAACGATGGGACACACTATGGTCACCCGGATAGTAAACAAAGTCATACAGAATGGGGTCGTTCCGAAGGACTGGCGTAGCAGCATCATCATTAACTGCTACAAGGGTAAAGGAGATGCCCTAGATAAGGGTAACTATAGAGGCATTAAATTAATCAACCAGGTCATGAAGGTCACAGAAAGAGTAATAGCGCAACTAATCAGAGAGCGAATTGATCTAGATGAAATGCAGTTCGGGTTTGTGTCAGGTAAAAGTACCACAGACGCTCTTTTCATTGTACGACAACTACAGGAGAAGTACCTAGCTAAAAGTAAACCCCTATACTTAGCTTTTGTTGACTTGGAGAAAGCCTTTGACAGAGTCCCCCGCTCCATTATCTGGTGGGCTCTTAGAAAACTAGGTGTTGATGAATGGCTTGTGAGAGCTATACAAGCCATGTATAAAGAAACAGACAGCAAGGTTAGAATTAACAACGAATATAGTGAAGAGTTTACCGTAAAAGTTGGTGTTCATCAGGGCTCCGTTCTTAGCCCCCTACTATTTATTATTGCCCTTCAGGCTATAACAGAGGAGTTCAAGACCGGCTGCCCATGGGAACTCCTATACGCAGATGATCTAACGCTCATAGCTGAATCAATGGCTGAACTAGAGAAGAAATTCCAAACATGGAAGCATGGCCTAGAATCAAAAGGCCTTAAAGTTAACTTGTCTAAGACTAAAGTTCTAGTTTGTAGGAAGGATAATAGGGCACTGGTCCCATCTGGGAAATGGCCATGCTCAGTGTGTAGGAAAGGAGTAGGCAGAAACTCCATTTTATGTGAGAAATGCAAAGTATGGGTGCATAAAAGATGTAGTGGGATCACAGGTAAGCTAACTAAGAATATAGATTTTATATGTGGCCGGTGCTCTGGTGCAATAAGTAGCAGCAAGTGCCCACAAAATACTAGCTCATTTCATTGCACAGATGGTTCTATAGAAATAGTGGACAGCTTCTGTTACCTGGGTGACAAAATCAGCAGTGGGGGAGGGTGCTCTGAAAGTACAGTAGCTAGAGTCAGAACGGGATGGAAAAAGTTCAGAGAGCTTATACCACTATTGGCCGCTAAAGGGTTCTCTCTAAAAATGAAAGGCAGGCTGTATGATGCCTGCATCCGAACAGTAATGTTACATGGCAGTGAGACCTGGGCATTGAGTGCAGAGGATATACGCAGACCGGAAAGGAACGAAGCTTGTATGCTCCGCTGGATGTGTAATAGTAATATACGTGAACGGCAAAGCATAAACGAACTGAGAAATTAGGAATAAGAGGGATCAGATGTTGTTTACTTGAGAGAAGACTACGTTGGTACGGTCACGTGATGCGCATGCAAGACGACAGCTGTATAAAAAAGTGCAGGGCAATAAAAATAGACGGTAGCCACGGAGTAGGCAGACCCAGAAAAACCTGGGACGACTTGATAAATTCCAACCTCACACACTTACATCTCTCCAAGACAATGTCACTGGACCGAGATCTTTGGCGCTACACCGTAATACAGAAGACCCACCTTGCCTAAGTACAAAGCGAAACCTACAGTCAGTAGGCACCTCTAACAAAAATACCCCCCCGTCCCACTACCCCCCCCCCTACCCCCCACCCCCCACCCACCCCTTCAATGTGAAGTTATGTTGGTATCACAACATCCAGTCCGAAACAAATGAGGTCGTGTAGGTGTCACGACAAAAAAAAAAACACACAGTCCACGCTGTAATGTGGCTGTGTAGGTAACACGGTAAAAACCTCCCAGTCCACACTGTAAACGTGGTTGGTGTTAGGAAGGGCATCCAGCCGTAGAAAACCTGCCAGACAGTCCTATACGAGCAAGACAACCAATCTTGCCTCAAGTTAGAAAACTGCTGTCCAAACCCATGCAAGCGTGGAAGATGGACGTTAAACGATGATGATGATGATGATGATGATGATGATACACATACACATATATATATCTTAAGCTTTCCTGAGGACAGTGCAAGCTATGTAGAGGGTGCTGTCAGTAAAGTGAAAGTAGGAATGGAGTTTAGTGAGGAATTCCAGATACAAGTAGGAATACATCAGGGTTCGGTCCTCAGCCCGCTTTTGTTCATTATAGTCCTCCAAGCCATAACAGAGGAGTTTAAGACTGGCTGCCCAGTTTAAGAGGACTGAGAGTAAATCTAGCTAAGACAAAAGTGTTGATAAGTAGGAAAGAGGACAAAACTCTGATTCCATCAGGGAAATGGCCATGTTCAATATGTAGGAAAGGAGTTGGCATAAATTCTATAAAATGTACACAGTGCAGATCTTGGGTACACAAGAGATGTAGTGGGATAGCAGACAAGCTAACAGGTAGGGAAAACTATATAGCAGTAGATGTACAGGGAAATTTGATAGTAGAAGTCGCAGTGATAGACACATTTTTCAAATGCCGGTAGGACCTATAGAAGGGGTTGATAGCTTCCGGTACCTAGGTGATCAGATTAGTAAGAGAGGAAGGAGTTCCGAGGCCATAGTATCTAGAATAAGGATGGGTTGGAAGAAGTTTAGGGAGCTACTTCTTATATTGACAAAGAAGGGTTTCTCTCTACGAACAAAAAGTCGGTTAGATGATGCCTGTGTGAGATGCGCGGTGATGTTGCATGGTAATGAGACATAGGCAGCAATTGTGGAAGATATGCGATGGCTGGAGAGAAGTGAAGCAAGCATGCTCAGTTGGATGTGCAATGTCAATGTGCGTGAACGACCAAGCATAGACAAGTTGAGAGAGAAACTGTGTATAAGAGGGATTGGCTGTAGTGTGCAGGAGAGAAGACTGCATTGGTATGGACATGTGATGTGCATGGAGGATGACCGGTGGGTGAAGAAGTGTCATGAAATCCCAGAAGAAGGAAGACGCAGTCAAGGAAGACCACGAAAAACATGGGCGGATGTGGTGAGAGCAGATCTCAGATTGCTGAAGTTCACGGAGGAGATGACAAGGGACCATGGCGAATGGAGAGATGCCGTGCTTAATAGGACCTGTCCTACCCTTGCAAGCAGAGAAAAGTGGATGTAAATGATGATGATGATGATGATATATATATATTGTCCTGGGCATCATATTAAACTGCATCCAGTGGCAAGGCTCCAGTTTCGGAGTTCAGGAGTTGTGGGAAATGTGGAGTTGCATGTTAGTTGTCATCACTTTGATGTCTATACTGGCAAGGAGCAATAGTACTTGTTAGGGCCCCATTATTGGTTAAATAATTACCTTACTCGAGTGGCGCCAGTAAGGTATTATCAGCCATTGAAAAGAAAAGAATATATACATTCTAAAAAGTTCAAATATCCACTTTTAAATCGGTTATTCACCCTACAACTGTTTTTGAACTTATTATTTCTGTATTTTAAACAAAACAGAGAGAGACAGACATTTTTTCAGGTAGATCTCATTGATAAATAAAAATGGCAGAGGCAGAGATAAAAATATAACAACAAAAAGAAGTGATGGAAAATAGCCAACATCGATATTATATATACATTTATTTTTAAAAAAAAAAAAATTGCTGCTGTTACAACTATTACCAATGCTACAACTAACAATAATAATAACAACAACAATTAATAACTCAGTGAAATTGCAGACTTGTCTTGAATAGAAATAATGTGTTTATTTACCACTTATGTCACTCAATCTACATATACAGTTGATTTACATTAACTTCTCTGTTCCTTTCACCAGACCAACCATTGTTATCACCACCAGCATCATTGTGTAAATTATATAGATGATAATGATAAAGGTATGAACAGGATGCTGATTCATAAAGTTGTTGCTTAGTTTTAGGTTCAGAGTCTTAAGGCAGAAGAAAAATTAATCATTTCTTGTTTAACCCTTTAACATTACTCAATATATACTATTGTATTTTCATGGTAAACACTTTACCTCACATCATTATCTCACATAATATAGAAACTATGATATTTTGATAATATTTATTTTGAGAACAATACCTTAAAATCAGTATGAGTGGTCAGTTACAGCTGGTTTGAAAAGAAACATGTGAGAGAATTCTGGTCGGATGATATGGTCGGTTTAAATGCTAAAGGGTTAAGTGACCATTATACAGAATGTGGAGGACTTAATTTCTTGGGTTGTGGAAGTCTTAGCCAGATACTCAGTTTGACAACACTACCTAACCCATGAGTGGTTTTAGCAGAGTCTATTCAGTCACAAGAACTAAGCAAAGGGCTCTGATTTGAGACTACTTTCCTCCAACTTTCCCTTCCACCAGTCTTGGACACACATGATTAAAAAAAAAAATTAGATTATAATTCAGGCAGACTAGGCATTCTCTGTTGACAAAAATTATTTCAATAGCATCATTATTTTATGACTGCTTTTCCATGCTGGCATTGGCTGGTTGGAGACCGAGTTAGTACTAAACTGGAGCTA
Source organism: Eledone cirrhosa (assembly GCA_964016885.1). Taxonomy (NCBI): domain Eukaryota; kingdom Metazoa; phylum Mollusca; class Cephalopoda; order Octopoda; family Eledonidae; genus Eledone; species Eledone cirrhosa. The sequence continues at coordinate 62,455 of CAXHJY010000704.1, forward strand.
CTGTCATCTGAGACAAGCTGAGGACCATGTGTCATTTACATACATACATTTCAGTTTCAAGCATGGTTTTTACAGCTGGATGCCATTCCTAGTATCTACCACTATACAAAGTGAATTAATTACATTTTATTGAGGAACCAGAACTAAAGAAGCTGTCCTTTTCTTGACACAACTGAAGAATCTTCTCAACTTATTTTGGCATGGTTTGTAATATTAAAATCAAAAGTGAATTGAATTAATGTGAGGAGGAGGCAGAGCTAATGAACTTTGCAAAGTCTCTGAGATTGATGAAGAGGTATATGTCATTGCAGAAGGAAGCAAACCATCAAAGTATTAAGTTGTCCTTAGACCAGTGACCTAGTCTCATTACTAGATTTAGAATAGACTCAGCTTGCAGCAGCTAAGGGCCAGGTGGTGGCATTTAAGTGAGTGATGGATTAGATCAACTACCCAAGAGCAGGTACAATCTGAGTGATGGGTTAGATTGACTACCCTAGAGCAGGTACAATCTGAGTGAAGGGTTACATTAACTACCCAAGAGCAGGTACAATCTGAGTGATGGGTTAGATTGACTACCCTAGAGCAGGTACAATCTGAGTGAAGGGTTACATTAACTACCCAAGAGCAGGTACAATCTGAGTGATGGGTTACATTAACTACCCAAGAGCAGGTACAATCTGAGTGAAGGGTTAGATTGACTACCCAAGAGCAGGTACAATCTGAGTGATGGGTTAGATTGACTACCCTAGAGCAGGTACAATCTGAGTGATGGGTTAGATTGACTACCCTAGAGCAGGTACAATCTGAGTGAAGGGTTACATTAACTACCCAAGAGCAGGTACAATCTGAGTGATGGGTTAGATTGACTACCCTAGAGCAGGTACAATCTGAGTGATGGGTTAGATTGACTACCCTAGAGCAGGTACAATCTGAGTGATGGGTTAGATTAACTACCCAAGAGCAGGTACAATCTGAGTGATGGGTTAGATTGACTACCCTAGAGCAGGTACAATCTGAGTGATGGGTTAGATTGACTACCCTAGAGCAGGTACAATCTGAGTGAAGGGTTACATTAACTACCCAAGAGCAGGTACAATCTGAGTGATGGGTTAGATTGACTACCCTAGAGCAGGTACAATCTGAGTGATGGGTTAGATTGACTACCCTAGAGCAGGTACAATCTGAGTGATGGGTTAGATTAACTACCCAAGAGCAGGTACAATCTGAGTGATGGGTTAGATTGACTACCCAAGAGCAGGTACAATCTGAGTGATGGGTTAGATTGACTACCCTAGAGCAGGTACAATCTGAGTGATGGGTTAGATTAACTACCCAAGAGCAGGTACAATCTGAGTGATGGGTTAGATTGACTACCCAAGAGCAGGTACAATCTGAGTGATGGGTTAGATTGACTACCCTAGAGCAGGTACAATTTGAGTGATGGGCTAGATTCACTACCCAAGAGCAGATACAATCTGAGTGAAGGGTTACATTAACTACCCAAGAGCAGGTACAATCTGAGTGATGGGTTAGATTGACTACCCTAGAGCAGGTACAATTTGAGTGATGGGTTAGATTCACTACCCAAGAGCAGATACAATCTGAGTGATGGATTAGATCAACTACCCAAGGGCAGGTATAATCTAAAGAGCTGCCATACAGATTTAATCAGCCTAATTTCATTCACAGTGTTTTAAACTTTATTTGTTGTTTTATTTTCATTTCCCAATACTTATAAGGATATTAAAAGGAATTATTTTGCAAGATCAAATATTTCAAAACTTGAATGACCTTTCTTTCACTACTTTCACTTCTTACCGCCTGAAAGATGAAGTGCCATATCAACAATGCATTGATCCTCTCCATTCTCTTCTATAGAGAAGAAATGTGGCCCCTCACAAAGACGCTGGCAATGAGGAAAGATGTCTTTGGTAGCAGTGTCCTGAAGATCATCTAGAATATCGGATGGTACCACCACATTTCCAACAAAGAGTTGTGTGCACGCATGCATCAGTCTACAGCCTCCTACCTCATAGCTCTCTGCTGCATGCGCTGGTATAGACATGTCATCTGCCTCTCACCAGATCCTCTTACCAGGGCCTTACTCACATTTGATAAAGCAACTACAGGCTGGAAGAGGCCCCATGGAAGGCCCCATACCAGATGGCTGGATGTCATCAAGGAAGATCTCCAGAAGCTCAATGTTACCTAGAAGATGCAAAGAGGCTGGCACGGAACCACCAACGATGGAGGGCTCTGGTGAACCTGGTCAACTCTATGCACAATGATGCCTCTGGGATGGCTGACCAAGGATGACCCCAGTCTCATCAAGCAAGGGCAAGAAGAAGAAGAATGCTCTTTCTACAACCAACTACTCAAATGGGAAGAGTGGAACCTGTTTTCTATTTAGCCAAACAAATTGCAGTAGGAAGAGTTGAGTGCTTTTATTGGAGTCATAACACAAGGAAAACAGTAAGAGCTGGAATTATGACTGTGTAATCAGTAGTCCAGCAATTCATTCTTAAAGTGAGAGAGAGAGAGAGGGGGCAATGGGGAGAGAGAGAAAAATAGAGAAAAATACAGAGAGAGAGAGTGCGTGTGGTTCTCTCTCTAAAATCCAAGATATTAAAAGAATATAGATATATTGTTAAGAACATATAAAAGCCATCTATTTTTAAATAGGGAAAATAAGAATGTATAACATTCATGCTCTGCACATAGAATATTAAAATTCCAAATGAGGAGAAATATTTTGCAAGCCAAGACTGTGTTAAAGTCTTGTTTTCAATGATCTTAGATTATTTTCTACACCAGTCAACACCAATTCTCTTAATATTGATTTATTTTCAAAAGGTACAAGACCACTTCCAACTATACATCACACAATGTTTAAATAGATACGACACATTTGACTAGAAACAAGACAATGTTTGATTAGATACAAGGCAATGCTTGACTAAACGCAAGACCAAGGTATTTAGTGAAGATATTTAAGGTATAAGATATATATATAGCTGACTGAATTGGTCCTGTATATTGTTGACTCATTAACTCTTAAAAGATGAAGAGCAAAGATCACCTTAACAAGATTTGAATTGAGAATGTAGGACAAAAATACTGAAAGTCATTTCATCTGGTAAAGATAGCTGAGTTGGCAGGGTATTTATTGAATAAGATGAGCAGTTGACAGACCATATTGTGTCCTAATGTATCTAAAACACATAGCTTTAAATGACCATGTAAGTATTATAAGATGATATATGTCACATCATTAGAGAGAACTGTAAAATTGAAGAGAAAGTAATTGGCTAGCAGTACTTAGTTGAAAGCTACATGTAATAGACCACTGTCTTACAATAGGGGGAGATATGTCACTCATTGGCTCAAAACACGGTAAATTAGAAGCAAGTATCAGCTCATAAATGCATGATATTCAGCTATATATAGACAATCCTCCTGCCATAGCGTAATGAATAGTAACAGTATCAGCATAGAGCTTGATGCATTCATAGGTATGATTTCAGAGCAAGTTATAATGTAAGTATTAACACATATGTCAGTAGGTAGTTTATCAATTTGGACTGAAAAAACATCCTGATCACTTACCTCAAAACCTCAAATCATAGAGTTCATGTCAATTAAAATAACAAATTCAAACCCAATATACAGAAGAAAAAAACCCCCAGAAAATATATACTTTAACTTCTTCTTCTTGAGTCATCCTTCCATCAAAGATGAAGCATTCATTTTGCTTTTTCTAATGGCTAGAATATATGTGGCTTGCCACACCTACATACTCATAGATTTCTCCACTAACTGGAGCAGTTGTGCCAACCCATTGTTGAATTAATAGTTGGCCATCTGTGAAGCCACTGGCGTTCACGATGCCAAAGTCATTTAATTAAACTGATGATTGTCACGTGAGCTACTGCTTACTATGAGACAAGCAGGATTTTTATTGAGGCTTAGATCTGACCTGTTCTGCTCGACTATCCTACGATAGCCATATCAGAGGCACCTCATGTAGGATGTGGCTTTTCAACTCCTTGGTCGGTCTGCAAATTGAGAGAGGTTAGGTGCTCAGCTTGAATGAGCATATATTGCAGGTCATCAGTTTGCTGAGTGGCATGTTGAACAGACACTGGGACAAATGGGGATGCTACAAAAGGCCATCTAAGGCCAACCAGTGAAATCTATTACAGTTCTGCACACTCTTAAATTAACATATACATATTTACACATGTGTACTTTAATTTTTTAAAATACCCATAATTATGTAACTTTACTTCATAACAAACAAACATCCACAGACACATGAACTTACTATATCGTCCTTTATCAATTCCTATATTACTGCAATTGCTTCTCGACCTCAGAATCCAGCAGTTTGTGCCTCAACAATTAACCTCAGTCCAAACTTATCTGATTTATTTATCCTTCAATCTCCATCTAATAAATACCTCACTTGGCAAATCACCACCTAAACATTTCACTACAATTTGGCTTTTATTTCTAGCAGGTCAAGTAATTATGTAGAGGTTTTCTTGTTGGCTTGGGCATATTTGAGATGATGTTACTAAACCTGTAAATTGTGAAACTTAAATCTGTACAGTTTAATACCAAGCCCCATGGCTTTTAGCAGAGTACAAGACTCTAATCTGTCGACATCAAGATTTTGAGTCTCAAATTAGACCAAATCCAACAGACCTATAATTGTGGCTAGAAGACTTAATTGTGGATGGTAGACTTAAACTATCCCGCAGTTTAACATTCTATCCTACAGCCTTTGGCTGCCTTTAGCAAAGAACACGCTGTTGCAAACATTCAGACCAAGAGTCTCAGACTCAGACTCAGAAGCTCCCGAGTCTTGCGACGCATGAGGCAATCATAGCGTTCCACCGCGTTCGGTCAGCAGTTGCACAGCGTCCCGCCATTGTCTGTTTGTCGCTCGCAGGTCCCTCTCAACTGTCTGGCGCCAGTTCATTTTGGAGTCTGGCTTGTGGATATAAACACTTTCATTACCAAATTTCTAATAAAAAACATTGCCTATGATTTTCATATAATTTTGAAAATAATCAAGAATTTATAGGGATTTAGTAAAATAATTATTAAGCTGCTGTTTGGAAGATAAATATTTTATATAAAATTATGATGGAAGGTTTTTAGATAATATAAACAATTTAAAATAAAGTTTTGTATCATAAAACTAGGGGTGGTTCTGGGCAGTTTGGTATCAAATTGGGTAAGATATCTGGATGTGTTGCTTCCTACTATAGATACCTATATAAGTAACAGGTTATTTTTCTCTTTCACCATCAGTCACAGGCCTGACAAAAAAAAGTCATAGAAGCTGTGTTTCTTACTGATTAAGTAGAAGAAAAAAAAGGGCATTTCTCCTGTGAGTATTATGCAAACATTATTGACATTGCTGATGTTGCCTTAACTTAAGAATAAAAAATAAAGGAAAGATAAGTTTACACAGAAAGAGTAAGTTAATAGAAAGGAGAGGTTCACCATACTCACCCGTGACAGGTTTGTTATCTTTGCCATTCTCCCTTGGCTTTGAAAGAGTGTTGTCCATTATTCTCAGAATATGTTGCCTAGCAACTGAAAAATATTTAAAGAACAAATGAAATATATATATAAGAAGGTTATTGCAAAATAAATATACACATATTCTCTTTATATGGATATATTTCAGATTCATTCTTTCCTTATATTTACTTCATATAACACTGAGTATAGCTCCAGCTAATTTCTGAATAAGAGTACAGAGTTCATAATGAATACATTCCTGAGTTAGAATTGTGATATTCATGTGTCAAATTACCACACACATATATAACATATATACTTATGCATGAAAAGATATGAAATACCAATTTATGACTTTTTTTTTTTTTTTTTTTTAATGTTTCACACTGTCTTTATTGTGTTGTATCAGATGAAAGAATGGTATTTAACTAATGTATTGGTATGCGATTGGGCCCACCCCTGGGGCCTACCCCCAGCCCCGGTGGACAGAATGGTGAAGGCGTTTCCCCGGAGGACGGCAAGGGAGACGCGCTGGAAAAGCCACTCCAACTCGCAGGGCTCACACCTGCGGCTGGCCAGCTCGGTGCCTATGGTGGTGAGTAAGGAGGTAGCCCTGGGGCCGAGGACACCAGAAGTCTCCACTGCCAGAGGTACAACCGCAAACCTGTCGGAGAGCGACCGGTATTTGAGGAGTTTGGCCCCCTCAGCCCGACATGCAGCAGAACCTGGTCAGTCGCAGACTGCACTAGGTTGCAGCTGCAAAAAGTGTCAGTGCAAGTGGCATCTCAGACGAGGGGTTTGCCACCGCGAAACAGGAAGATGGTTATGCCATCTGGCCTTTTGCCGTCCCCTCGATCCAGCCCCACCGGCTCGAGCTGGGAAGGGAAGCCTGCAGCGTCCAAGCCATGCTTAATGACCTCGTTGAGGGCAGTATGGCGCGGAATGCGGCCGACACTGTGGCAACAGGAAAGCAGGTGGAGGCCGAAAGAGTCCACGGTGGAACCGCGACATTGGTGTGGCTGGCAGATCCAGAGGCCGAGCCTCAGGGAAACGCCATTCGCAGGCTATGGTTCTCTACCTGCGTGCCAGTGGAGAAGGAGGGCAGAGCATAGAGCCAGGCACCACTGTGGGGTTTGGAGGCTGCACGAAAACAAGCAAGGCGGTGCTGGTCGAGCTGGCGCGTGAGCCTGTCTGAGGCCAGGCTGCACTGGATGGCATCCCAAGTGCATTGGGGGGACTTGACGTCAACAGGGGAGAAGGAGGAGGAACGTCTACTGGGCTAAGTCCCAGCCGGTCCCACGTCTCACAGGCGGATTATGACTTATCTACAGGATCTACAAAACCTCACTTTAAATATATGTTAGATTGTAAAATGGACATGCAATTTCTACACATGTATATGTGGTGTGTGTGCATATATATCATCATCATCATCACCGTTTAGCGTCCATTTCCTCCATGCTTGCATGTGTTAGATGACTCGTCCAAGTCGGGAGACAAGTCAGACCAGAATTGGCCACGGCGTACCTTACTTCGATGGGACTATAACTATATATATATATATATAATATAAAAATGGCTTCTACAGGACTAGAACTGTTTCATTTGGAGGAAATAATGAGGAAAGCTTTCCTGATGATTTCTTCTGAATAAAACAGTTCTAGACTTGTAGAAGCCATTTCTATATTAAATATTTATACTCTACTATGTATTGAGTACCTTACTTACTGTGGTTACCCCAGATTTGAACACATATATATATATATGTGTGTATATATATATATATATCATCATCATCATCGTTTAACATCCATCTTCCACACTAGCATGGGTTATATATATATAAGGAGAAAATACTGTACACTATATTTTGAATTCAAATCAACTGTAGGTCAGTTTTGCTTTTCAGCCTTCTGAGGATGATAAAATATCTACTATTCAAGAAGATAATCAGCTGAGTATTGATTACACAAACAATTTTATGGTATTTAGTTTTATTCCTTTATTTTGGGGGTTTAGATCCAGTTGAGATCAGCTTTATCTCCCATCAATCCAGACTCAACAAAATAAAGTGCTAGTCAAGTGCTGGTTTCAATATACTCTGTTGATTACTCCTCTAAAATATCTGATCTTGTGCCTAAGTCAAAAATTACATTCTGAATTCAAGTCCCACTGAGGTTAGATTTGACTTTCATGCTTACAGGGTCATAAAATAAAGTACCAGTAATGCACTGAGATTGATTTAATTGACTTTGCCTTCCTCCAAATTGTTGGCCTGGTGCCTTAATCAGAAACCATTACTGTTGTTATTATTATGGGCCCTTTAACTTCTGAGTTCAAATCCTGCTGAGGCTAGCTTTGCCTTTCATCCTTAAGAGGTCGATAAAATAAAGGACCAGTAACGCACTGGGGTGAATTTAATCTATTTTCACCTACCCAAGATTGTTGACCTTGTACTTCAATCAAAAATCATTAGTATCATTATTGTTATGGGTTGGCAGAATTGTTAGTGCTGAACTTTGAGGTAGTTTGTTCCAAATCTTTACATTGAGTTCAAATCCTGCCAAGACCAACTTTGCCTTTCATCCTGCTGGGCTCAATGAAATTACCAGTGAAGTACTAGGGTCAATATAATTGACTTTCCTCTTCCTCCAAATCGCTGACCCTGTGCCAATTTTAAGAATAATTATTATTTTGACTTTTTGTTTGTGTCAAAGTCCCAACAACCTCTCTAGTGTTGCTGATTCATATGATAAATACACTCACTACACTCTGTAAGGTGGTTGGTGATAGGAAGTGCATTCCTCCATTGAAAACCTGCCAAACAAAGGGTCAGGAGAACACTTTAGCTGTATTAAAGATATGACAGCCTGTCTAGTGCTATACTAAAATACACCAAGTGTACTCTGTAGGGTGTCAGAACATATGTAAGTGAGATGCACACCTGCAACACATCCGAGAAGCCAGCAGTTCCAATAAAAACAGATTTTGTCTGTGATGATTCATCCAAATCTTGCTGACAGGGAGAACGGATGTTAAATGAGGATAACATATTATTGTTATTGATATATATATGGATGAGATAGGAATTTTACCAAGTTTTACTCGATGAAATGTTTTTTCCTTTTGGATTATTTTTCAAACATTGGGCTTAATAACATCAGAACATCTATCTCAATATCTAAGATAAAAGTAATGTCTGTTTTTCAGAAAACATTTCTTGTTAATGTCTGGCATTATAGAAAAAAATCTGATACTGATATGTTTACGAGAGGACCAGCAAGAGGTATAAACAAGAGAGGCAGTAGCATGAGACGCTAGCTCAAAACAAATCACAGTAATACTTGATAAACATACTGAACTGAATTTACAAAAACACATATTTTTTTAAAGAAAGACAAATACAAAAAAAAACAATATCAAAACAAACCCTCAGAGACAATCTTATGCTAGAAAAGTATAATTTTTGTAACATAAATATGAGCAATAACAACAATACACAGACACACTTTAACACTAATACAGAGACATTACTTGTCTGTGTAGTATCAAATGTTGAATATTTAGATGTAGTGAAAGCTCAGTCCAAAACAGACCAATGGCTACATTGTCTCCCAAAGGAGTGTTTCTCCCCAAAGAAAATATCCAGAATTGGACAGGAGAAAACTGATTTAACCCTTTAACATTTACATTACTCTATATATACTATTGTATTTTCATTGTAAACAGTTTATTTCACATAATTATCTCACATAATATCGAATCTATGAGATTTTGATATTATTCATTTTGAGAACAATCATCATCATCAGGTCGAGCTTGCTCGGCTTTCTACGACACGTTTCCTCCATCCATCTCTGTCTCTCATAGCGTTTGCCAGTTCTTCCGCAGTGTATCCAGCATCGTCCTCAAGTTGCTTGACGTATGTCTTCTTGGGACGACCAGCGTTTCTTGCTCCATGAGATAGACTCCATAACAACACATCACCTGCTATTTCTTCCTTGCTGCGCCAACAGTGGCCAGACTTTAACATAAGTATGGGTGGTTGGTTATGGCCGGTTTGAACAGAAAGAGGTGAGAGGATTCTGGTCGGATACAGCCAGTTTGAATGCTAAAGGGTTAACTTTGTCTCACAAAGAGAGATGTACTGTGGTGGTGTGTGGGGGGGGGGGGGGGCTTATCTGTCCCTTCAAAAATTAATTTGTGATATCTGGACCAAGATTTTAAATAAACAAAAGGGCAACATATATGGAATTGTCTGCCTAACTTTCAAGGGTGAGGAGGAAGCAAAGGAAAAACCAGAAATAGTGCATGGAACCCCCTTCTCACAAGCTTGATCTCTAGTACATGAGGTCACCTGACACAAAAATAAGTTAGAGGTATAGTTAACCTTGGCAGGATTGACCCCCTATATCATAGTCACCATTGCTTAACAATATGAGCCTGTAATAAGTGCAAAAGTAATGAGAAATGAGACATGATTGGGAAGGGTCAGTATACACTTGCAAGTACTCATAACTTTTCAGCACAACAAGGCTATTCCAGAATTTTGTCTCATCATGGGCACAGGATCAAAAGTGATGACTGACGATGCAGGGCAGATGGGCCAGTTGGTACACTTGTGGCAGCAAAAGCCACTTGAAAACTTTCTGACATGAGGAGCTGAAATCAAGACCAAATAATTGTTTCTGCTTTTGGCACAAGACCAGCAATTATCCCAGAGCATTACTGGTACTTTATTTTATCGACCCCGTAAGGATGAAAGGCAAAGTTAACCATGGCGGGATTTGAACTCAGACCAAATAATGAACAGCTTCCATGAATTTCTTCCATTGTGAGATATCCTGGGATTTGAGATAGGTAATAATCAGTTCATTTTGTTATTATTCCTAAGGCACTGACAACCACAGGTATTGTTCTAGTCTTTGCCAATTTCTTACGTGGTCGATAAAATAAAGTACCAGTAATGCACTGGGTAATTGCTGGCCTTGTGCCAAAATGGCGGTGGATTGGCAGTAGTGGTAGAACGTTGGACAACATGCTTTGAGGTATGTAGTTACATTTCGAGTTCAAATCCCGCCAAAGTTAGCTTTGCCTTTCATCCTTATGGGATCGATAAAATAAAGTAGCATTAATGCATGGGGGTCGATTTAATCGATTTTCCCTCCCCCAAAATTGCTGGCCTTGTGCCTAAATTAGAAACCATTATTATTGTTATTATCATCATATTTTTTATGAGGCTTGTGGATTGGCAAAATAGTTAGAACATCAGAGAAAATGCTTTGCAATATTTGTTCCATCATGTTACATTCTCAAAGTAAAATACTATTCAAGTATTGAAGTCAATTTAATCAACTTTCCACCCCTTCCAAATGGCTGAATTTGACACTAAATTAGAAATCATTGTTGTTATTATTATGATCCCTTAGGACTGGTAGACTCGGTAGAACGTCGGACACCATGCTTTGTAGGATAGAGTTCAAATCCTGCCGGGGTTAACTTTGCCTTTCATCCTTACGGGGTCAATAAAATAAAGCACCAGTAACGTACTGGGGTCGATTTAATCAACTCTCCTCTCCTCCCAAATTACTGGCCTTGTGCCTATACTAGAAATCATTATTTTTAGTGGCAGTATCGGTAGAGGGTCGGATGCCATGCTTTGCAGCAAAGAGTTACGGCCCTTTATGGTCTGAGTTCAAATCCCGCCGAGGTTAACTTTGCCTTTCATCCTTACGGGGTCGATAAAATAAAGTACCAGTAATACACTGGAATAATTGCTGGCCTTGTGCCAAAAGTAGAAACAATTATTTTTAGTATTATTAGTAGTTGTAGTAGTAGTTGTAGTAGTAGTAGTGGTGGTGGTGGTGGTGACACAGTCACAAGGCTGAAGGCAGGGCCTTTTTTTTATATTTCCTTGTACAAATGTTAATCCTCTCCATTCTAGAGGCCCTCCTTTAGATCTCTTTGAGTAAAGAAAAAGAAAAAGTAAAGAGTTGCTTAATTGCTATAATTTGCATGCTGTGATCCTTAAAAAAAAAAAATATTAAGACATGAGATGAAGCAGTGGCCTCAACTACATCAGCTAAACTAAAAACAAAAAAAAATATTGTATTTAAAAAACAAGATCCGTCTACTCCACTAAATTTTCACAACAAATAATTATAATTGAAAACAAAACATGAAATGAATTTATTATTCTTAGAACTACATTGTCATAGAAAAACTGGAACTTCCAATTCTGAAGTGTTACATTTTATGTTATAATTAGCATGTTCAATATCTCCTCCAGGGCTAGCTTTTTTCACTGTAGTTAGGATTGATAAAAGTGCAAAACAGTGTTTTCTTCTGTTTTTGAAATATATATATTTTTTTTTTCGTTTTTGTTGTGTTTTCATCTCAGTTTCAAATGAGAGTTGCCAATTTTCCAATCAAACATCTAATAGTACACTACAAAATAGCTGCCAAATGTTCCTCAAATGATACAATTTCTTGAAAAAAATTACATATTAGACTGCAAGGCCTAGATAGATTAGTCATGGCTAGGATGTCACTCACAGTTGGGGCATGATTCACATGGAGCCAAACAACAACCAGCCAACTACAGAATCAACCAACATACATGATGTCACCTGAATTTTGAGTATCACCACCCTCTGACAAGTGTTAGTTCTCTCTGTGGTTCATGAACCTGAAGGAGATTATTCATACCTCCTAGTCAGTGGTACTCTTGGTGGCAAATCACATTGCTAGTCATTTACCATAATGATATTAGGATATTTTAATATTCCTGAATGTTTATGCAAAGTGCCCAACCCACACTATAAAATGATCATGTAGGTGTCATTACAAAAAGCACCTAGTCCACGCTGTAAAGTGATCGTGTAGGTGTCACAACAAAAAGCATTCAGTCCACACTGTAAAGTGGTCTGGTAGGTGTCGTGACAAAAAGCACCCAGACCATACTGTAACATACTCATGACAAAAAGCACTCAGTCCATGCTGTAAAGTGGTCTTGTAGGTGTCGTGACAAAAAGCACCCAGTACACTGTAAATGTGGTTGGCATTAAGGACATCCAGCCATAGAAACCAAGCCAGAATGAGACAACCCATCTAACTCGTACTAGTGTGGAAAATAGACGTTCAACAATGATGATAATGATGATGGTGATGAACATGAACTCTACCATATGCATCACATGTGTATTGAATAGTGTAACAGGTGGAACAGCTTCTTTTTTTTTTTAGAAAAATGCTTGTATGCAGCCTACTTTTCTAAATCTTTTAAACCCTATAGTTTACTTCTCTCCAGCTTCTATCTTTTTTCAAGACATTCCCACTCATCCAGAGAAACTGGCACTTTCTTAACATTCTAAACAATCACCATACCTGAATTTAGTTTTGATTCATTGTGTTCATCATCCTGCAGTTCTTCAGAGAAGATTTGCTTAGAGAGATGTAATTCCTTCAAATGGCCTAGTGGTAAGGGTGTTGGACTTACAATCATAATGTCATGTGTTTGATTCCTGGGCTGGGTTGTGTGTTGTGTTCTTGAGAAAAACACTTCATTTCATATTGCTCCAGTATATTCAGCTGAAAATTAGTATCAGCAATAGCTGGGGGTTTAAACCTGTCCAGGGTGAAGTCTTGTACTCTCAGTTGTTTCATGCCATGAAACCAGGATAAGCACTGGATTGACGAGCCCCCTGGCTTGTGATAGACTTTAGACTAGACTAGAATAGATGTGAATCCTCCATTTAACAAGATGACCAGAGTAATGAAGGCAGTTATCTTATGATCAGAAGCTCGATACTTGGCAGTCAGGCACACTCAAGAAGTTTGGTATTTGGGATGTATGACTTCCAGTCACTGCAGAGGATATGTTACATCACTGATGAAAGTATTCCAGTATTTGACTTGCTGTTTAGAAGAGCCATCAGAATACATGCACAATATATGGAGATTTTGCTCATCATTTTTATGCCATGTTTGCACAAAAGATGCACTTCAAACTTTGAAATGGTTGTTCATGCTTTTTCATCGAAGCTAGTTAACTAAGTTGATCAGAGCATAGTTCACATTACTAACAATATGACTTGTTGATCTAATGAGAGAAGTTCAATACAGTTGCTAAACCAATCAGATATAGCATCCAAATTCCCTCAAATCAACACCCACATCTTAAAAAAGAAATGACACTGGATAATCTAGTCCTAGATATATTAAAGCATGAAGTGCTCATAGCTGGAGCTAATTTTATCATAGATCTGCTCAAATGGAGCTGACCTCAGGCTAAATAACAACAATACATGCATAAATACAATTCTAAGAGTAAAGAAGAGGCTGTTTATAGTATGCAGTGTGTAGGAAGGATAGGTGATGGGTGATAAAACAGCCAGTTGCTTCTTGTACTTGTGTTGACATGATGTCTATTAGCAAAGTGCTACAAAACCTTAAACCAATTGATTATACAAACATGCAGAAGCAGTGCTATTCCCTGAGCTAATATTGTCACAAAGTCAATCTAGTAGTCGAGAAGAGGCATGGATGAGAGCAGATATTGAGATATCCATTATGATTGATTTACACACACACGCACATCCAACCCCTGCTACCAGGGAAAATGGATATTAAATGATGATAATGATGTTGCATACATACATACACATACATACACATGCATACATACATATATATATACACACATATATATATATATATATATATATATATATCATCACTATTGTTATTTCAACATCCACTTTCCCTGATAGCAAGGGATATTTATTATTATCATCATTTAATGTCCACTTTCCTTGCTAGCAAGGATTTGTAACTATAGTTACAGGCGGTCTGCTGATTAAAGCACTCAATGCTGTTATGAGGTTCTGTCACGTGTGAGGTTTATATTTCTGTGTACTCCAGGGTTAACATGTAGAGTGTAAATACAAGCATGAACCAGCATTAAAGAGGCTGTCACATGCTCAGCCAGGCTGAAAAGTCCTCTCAGACCCTATAATTTCTCATAACAATGACACGAGGTTTAAATAAAGTGATTATTTAATGTGTATAGTTATGTTCTGTTGCTTTTTTTATTATTTAATGTCAGTATTAGTAGAGTGTCGGACACCATGCTTTGTGGCATATAGTTACGTTCCTTTGTGTTCTGATTTCAAATCCCGGCAAGGTTAGTTTTGCCTTTCATCCTTACAGGGTTGGTAAAATAAAATACTAGTAACACATTGGGGTCAATTTAATCGACTATCTCCTCCCCCAACATTGTTGACTTTGTGCCTAAATCAGAAACCATTATTTCATGGTCTGAGTTCAAATCCCACCGAGGATAACTTTGCCTTTCATCCTTACGGGGTCGATAAAATAAAGTACCAGTAATACACTGGGATAATTGCTGGCCTTGTGCCAAAAAGTAGAAACAATTATTTCATGTCAGTGTTAGTAGAGTGTTGGACATCATGCGTTGCAGCATATAGTTACGTCCCATTATGTTCTGAGTTCAAATCCTATCGAGGTTAACTTTGCCTTTCATCCTTACAGGGTCGATAAAATAAAGTACCAGTAATACACTGGGGTCGATTTAATCAACTTTCCCCCCTCCTCAAATTGTTGGTCATGTGCCTAAATCAGAAAGCATTATTTTAATGCTTGTTCTTTAACACTGGAAATACTTTTTGGTAGTTAAGTTTTGTCTGAATTTATTGCATCTATGTTTGGTAATATTATTTGTTCTTCATTCACCTTAAGCTTTTTATCTTCTGTTATATACTTAGTTTTACATCTTTTATTATAATGTTTGTTGTTCATATTTTGTTTTATACCTGGTACTTCATTTTTCGTTAAATTCTTGCATGTTCATATTTGGTTGGGTTCTTTGTTCTTCATCACTGCTTATATTATTCCTTGTTCATTTAACTATATTCTGCATTCTTCATCTTTCTTGTAAACTATTGGTCCATCATGTCTGAATATATTCTTGGTACATGCTCTTTGGTTCTATTCATTCTATTTTTCATATTTCCTCTTATGTTCGATTTTTCATATCTTTTTTTATACTTAGTACTTCATATATAATTACATTAGTACTATATCTATTTTATATCAGTACTATTTCAATAGTTATATTAGTACTATATCTATAGTTACATTAGTACTATATAGTTACATTAGTACTATATCTAGGTTATATCAGTACTTTAACTATGGTTATATTATTGGTTGTTTATATTTGTTTTTAATTTTATCCATTCATATTAGGTGTTCTTCTGAGGTCTGCATCTTTGGTGCACCATCTCCTACATCATCATTAGTTATCTTCTGAGGTTTGCATCTTTGGTGCACCATCTCCTACATCATCATTAGTTATCTTCTGAGGTCTGCATCTTTGGTGCACCATCTCCTACATCATCATTAGTTATCTTCTGAGGTCTGCATCTTTGGTACAGCATCTCCTACATCATCATTAGTTATCTTCTGAGGTTTGCATCTTTGGTGCACCATCTCCTACATCATCATTAGTTATCTTCTGAGGTCTGCATCTTTGGTACAGCATCTCCTACAACATCTTTAGTTATCTTCTGAGGTCTGCATCTTTGGTACACCATCTCCTACATCATCATTAGTTATCTTCTGAGGTCTGCATCTTTGGTACAGCATCTCCTACAACATCATTAGTTATATTCTGAGGTCTGCATCTTTGGTACAGCATCTGCTACATCATCTTTAGTTATCTTCTGAGGTCTGCATCTTTGGTGCACCACTTGTTACATCATCTCAGGTGCATCACCTCTTACATCATCTTTAGTTATCTTCTGAGGTCTGCATCTTTGGTGCACCACCTCCTACAACATCATTAGTTATCTTCTGAGGTCTGCAACTTTGGTACACCACTTGTTACATCATCTCAGGTGCATCACTTGCTACATTAACTTTAGCTCTCTTCTGAGATCTGCATCTTTGGTTACATTCAGTGCTCTACATCCATGTTGCTTTACTTATCCTCTCATCTTTGCTGATATTATTATTTCTCCATATAAAGTGGTTGCGCAGGTGTCACGACAAAAAGCACCTAGTCCACAGAGTAAAGTTGTCGTTTTGGTGGCACGTTAAAAAGCACCTAGTCTACATTGTAGAGTGGTTGAGGATTGGCAACCAGGGCAGTGAATTGGCAGTATCAGTAGAGGGTCAGACACCATGCTTTACATCATAGAGTTGCAGCCCCTTTACGGTCTGAGTTCAAATCCCACCGAGGTTAACTTTGTCTTTCATCCTTACGGAGTTGATAAAATAAAGGACCATTGGGGTAATTGCTGGCCTTGTTCCAAAAATAGAAACAATTATTATTTCTCCATTTATTATCATATTGACCCGATATATCGTTTTATTCAGTTATTCACCTTTGATGATATTGTTTCTTGCTTCTTCAGGTTTAATTACACTGTTCTTCCTAGTTTATTGTTCTTGTATGGCTGTTGTCATTCTTCAATATTGGAATATAATCATATTCTTTAGTTATGTTCTTCTTTGGTTATATAATGTCATTGGCTTCATATTTGCTTGTCTTTGGTTGTCTTCAACTTGAGTCATCTGTTTCTGTATCGGCATTTTTGTGTTTAGATTTGGTTTTATGTTTTTCATCATCATCATCATCATCTTCATCATCATTGTTTAACCTCTATTTTCCATGCTAGCATGGGTTAGAGGGGTTGTCCCATTTGAGGCAAGTCAGTTCAAGTGATTGTGTTTTGCTCATACAGCACCGTCTCTGGTGTGGTTTCTATGGTTGGATGCCCTTCCTAATACCAACCGCATTTACAGTGTGTGCTGGGTGATTTTAGTAGTGACACCAACAAGCCACTTTACAGTATGGACTGGGTGCGTTTTGTTGTGACACCTACACAACCACTTTACAATGTAGACTGGGTACTTTTCATAGTGTCACCAAAATGACCACTTTACAGTGTGTGTTGGGTGCTTTATAATGTGATACTGTAGTGTGAGGTGGGTGCTTTTTGTCATATATATATATATATATACCTACGGTATACATTGATGCAATTCAATTGAAGCACTCAACATACTTTTTCCACATAGGAATGGCAAAGTATATTTAGAATAGGAAAATGCGAAGTAGTTTCAGATATTAAAGTCATTTATTCATAAGGCTGTGATACATATTTCAATAACAGTGGCCACGCAATTCCATGTACCCAGTGCCATGCTCTCATCAGACAGCTTCTTACATGATAAGATTATGTTCCCGAGGCAATCCAAATTGAAACAACAAGGGAACAGACAAAGATGATGTCCTTGAAGCCTTCACCTGTTCCCCTGTCATTTTTGTTCGTTCCCCTGTCGTTTCAATTTGGATTGCCTTGGGAGCATAACCTTATTATGTAAGAAGCTGTCCGATGAGAGCATGGCACTGGGTGCGCGGAATCGCGTGGCCACTGTGGTCATTGAAATATGTATCACAGCCTTATCAATAAAGGACTTTAACATCTGAAACTACTTCGCATTTTCTTATTATATATATATATATATATATCCAGGGAGTGTAACGTGAAGTTACTGTAGGTTAACTCACTAACCTACAATGCCTCCATTCATTCAAGGCAGCATGACCAAGAAAGTGAATAAAGAGAGAGCAATAACAAAAAAAAAAAAACAGTGAATGGGTGAGGTGTAGGAATGGTAGAATGTGAGTCAGTGTGACAAAGTGAAGAGAAATGCACAACAGACAGTATTAGAGGGAATATATAGAGTGTTTATTCTAGGCAAGTTTAGCCAGAGAAGCAATTATGGAGATCTAACTGACCTCCAGACAATGACATACTTATGGGGCCCCAAATAATAGAGGTGGGTGGGTGGAATATGTGGGGGTGGAGGCAGAAAATCAATAATTTTTCTAAGTCGTCCCTGTTGATTTTTTTTTTTTAAACCAGAATTAGCCATTTAGTTTACATACTGAGATCCTATTCTATCCTATTTATTTTATAACACATGAGATTTCTAGTAATGTTCTTTTTTTTTTTTGTGATGTATAATGTTTTATAATGTCTAAAAAAAATTAATCATCGCAGGATAGCTACCACTTAAAATGAAGTTTCACCAGGGATAGAGTAACAAAATTTAATAAGCTTAGGGGATGGCGGGGAAGGGATTATTCGAGAGCCTAGATTATATATAGAGGTTTTCATACATTAAAATATCATTTTGTTACTAAATTTTTCAATATAGTAAAATTCATATTTCTTTTGTGAAATTTATTATGTCGTTACAGCTGATATTAAACAAATGTTCACATAGCTTTAAGCTATGTGAACAATTTATTACAAAGGACAGGTGATATAAATTGTAATCTTTACAGTATGGCTTTTCTCTTTTATTTATTTGCATTAACAGAACATTTGACACCCTACACATTTCATTTCAAATACAAGTAATCAAAAATTCATTCCAGATAAGAGAAAGAGAGAAAATGAAAGAAAACATTAGGCTAGTGTTATCAAATTGCAACAGTGTCAAGCTTTAACAAGTTTTTCGCTCTAGGATGAAAGGAGAAGTTGTTTGCTACTAGGAAAACCTTCAAAAGAAAAACCCTGTTTAGAGATTTCATCTCACAGATGTTTGCCAGGCAGAGAAAGATGCAGTAGTTAGGTGGCAGACTATTTAGTGACAGAGTGACACCCAGAGTAGATTGGAAGTTCCAAGGAAAAAAATGTTTTTGTTTGTTTCTTATCAAGCTTTCAATGGAGTATTATATTAACAAAATATTGTTTATAAGACATGTAACCAGATTGTTATGAAGATTGGATTACATAAATTGCAATTTACACACAATTTCATGACCCCACCCCCTCCTCCACACACACACATACATACATACACATATACTTATCATTATCATCCTCACCATCATCATTTAATGTCTGCTTTTCAGGTTAGCAAGGTTTGGATGGATTGTCACTAACTAATCATTGTCATTATCATCATTAACATCTGTTTTCCTTGCTGCCAATAGTTGGAAGAATTAGCCTCACAGATGGGCTAGGGGCTGCACCTTGCTTGTATGTATTTTATACTGGGTGCATTTTTATCATTGCACCAGCAGTAGGCAGGTTGTCATGCCCTTGACATAAGTTAAGAATCCTCTCAACCCTTTGTTTTCTAAGTTATCTATGACTTGATGCCCTTCATAACAGCTGGTGTTTTAATACCTCTGAAGAAGCAGTGACCTAAGGAGTCAGACCATACAGTTATGTAACGTTACATACTTGAGGATAGTATTTAGCCTGATCACTGCTAAAATGTGCATAACAAAATAAACATATGTTAGAGTTATGGTAAGGTTCGAAGACCTTAACTGGCCTACACTGGTACAATGTTACTGCAGACAATCCAATTGATGCCTCCTATCAGATAGATGCATGTATAACAACATTGTGTACCAGTGCAGAATTACAACAAGCCTAGGGACATACAGACATGTGGGGGCCACATCTAGAATTTTAAAGAGAAGATGATATACGCACACCCACTCTTTTAAATCAAATGATAGAAATAATTGTTTCTACTTTAGGCACAAGGCCAGCAATTACCCAGTGCATTACTGGTACTATGTTTTATCGACCCCCGTAAGGATGAAAGGCAAAGTCAACCTCGGCGGGATTTGAACTCAGATCGTAAAGGGACGTAACTATGCTGGAAAGCATGGCGTCCGACCCTCTACCGATACTGCCAATCCACCGCCCTTGATAGAAATAATGAAAGAATATAGATATATACATATAATATATATATAAACACGACAGACACAGAGTTATAGATACACATTAACCCTTTAATGTTCAAACAGGCCAATCCCGGCCAGAATTCTCTACCTTTTTCTGTTGAAACTGGTCACTCAAACTGATGTTAAGGTATTGTTCTCAAAATAAATACTTTCAAAATCTCATAGATTCGATATTATGTGAGATAAAGCATTTACCATGAAAATATAATAGTATATATAGAGTAATCATCATCATCATCAACGTTTAACGTCCGTGTTCCACGCTTGCATGGGTTTGGACGGGGGTAGTCCCACTTGAGGCAAGAGTGATTGTCTTGCTCGCATAGGACTGTCTGGCAGGTTTTCTACAGTTGGATGCCCTTCCTAACACCAACCACATTTACAGTGTGGGTCTGGGAGGTTTTTACCGTGTTGCCTACACGGCCACATTACAGCGTGGACTGTGTGTTTTTTTGTCGTGACACCTACACGATCTCATTTGTTTCGGCCTGGATGGCGCGGCACCAACATAACTTTACATAGAACGGGGGTGGTGTGGATGGGGTGGTGGTGGTGGGACGGGGTGTATTTTGTTAGAGATGCCTACTGGCTGGAGTAGGTTTTACTATATATTTAGGTAAGGCGGGTCTTCTCTGTTACTGAGTACCGCCAAAGGTCTCGGTCCAGTGACATTGTCTTGGAGAGGTGTAAGTGTGTGATGTCAGAGTTTATCAGCTCGTCCCAGGTTTTTCTAGGTCTGCCTATTCCGTGACTACCGTCTATCTTTATTGCCTTGCACTTTGTTATACAGCTATCGACTTTCATGCGCATCACGTGTCCATACCAACGTAGCCTTCTCTCGAGTAAACAACATCTGATCCCTCTTATCTCTAATTTTTTCCTTAGTTCGTTTATGCTTTGCCGTTCACGTATATTACTGTTACACATCCAGCGGAGCATGCAAGCTTCGTTCCTCTCTAGTCTGCGTATATCCTCTGCACACAATGCCCAGGTCTCACTGCCATGCAGCATTGCTGTTCGTATGCAGGCATCGTACAACCTGCCTTTCATTTTTAGGGAGAACCCTTTAGCAGCTAATAGTGGTATAAGCTCTCTGAACTTTTTCCAACCAGTTCTGACTCTAGCTACAGTACTTTCAGAGCACCCTCCCCCACTGCTGATTTTATCGCCCAGGTAACGGAAGCTGTCCACTATTTCTATAGAACCCTCTGCGCAATTGAAAGAGCTAGTATTTTGTGTGCACTTGCTGCTACTTATTGCACCAGAACACCGGCCACATGTAAAATCTATGTTCTTAGTTAGCTTACCTGTGATCCCACTACATCTTTTATGCACCCATACTTTGCATTTGGGACATAAAATGGAGTTTCTACCTACGCCTTTCCTACACACCGAGCACGACCATTTCCCAGAAGGGACCGCCGCCTTGTTTTCTTTCCTACAAACTAGAACTTTAGTCTTAGCCAGGTTAATTTTAAGTCCTTTTGACTCTAGGCCTGCTTCCATGTTTGGAATTTCTTCTCTAGCTCGGCCATTGATTTCGCTATGAGTGTCAGGTCGTCTGCGTATAGGAGTTCCCATGGGCAGCCGGTCTTGAACTCCTCTGTTATAGCCTGAAGGGCAATAATAAATAGTAGGGGGCTGAGAACAGAGCCCTGATGGACGCCAACTTTTACGCTAAACTCTTCACTATATTCGTTGTTAATTCTAACCTTGCTGACTGTTTCTTTATACATGGCTTGTATAGCCCTCACAAGCCATTCGTCAACGCCTAGTTTTCTAAGAGCCCACCAGATAATGAGCGGGGGACTCTGTCGAAGGCTTTCTCCAAGTCGACAAAAGCTAAGTAGAGGGGTTTACCTTTAGCTAGGTACTTCTCCTGTAGTTGTCGTACTATGAAAAGAGCGTCTGTGGTACTTTTGCCTGACACAAACCCGAACTGCATTTCATCTAGGTCAATTCTCTCTCTGATTAGTTGCGCTATTACTTTTTTAATGTGAATGCTAAAGGGTTAAAGAGATATATGCACACTCAATACTACAAATAACGGTTTACTCTGAGCTTACAAATCTCAACCTGTCTCTCTAACAGTTGTG
>CAXHJY010000705.1:0-10000 GCA_964016885.1 Eledone cirrhosa
ATATTTGTAAAGCACACATATACAGGCAGTCACACACACACACTAATATATGTATATACAAACACACACACACAGACACACACACACACTCATATATGCATATACACACACACATACACACACAGTCACACACACACACACTCATATATATAGACACACACACATACAGACACACACACACACACACACTCATATATGTATAACACATATACAGACAGTCACTCACACACACTAATATATGTATATACAAACACACACACACTCATATATGTATATACACACACACACACACAGACACTAATATATGTATATACAAACACACACAGACACACACACACACTAGTATATGTATATACACACACAGACACACACAGACTCATATATGTATAACACACATATACAGACAGTCACAAACAAACACTAATATATGTATATACAAACACACACACACACTCACACACACACTCATATATGTATACACACACACACACACTAATATATGTATATACAAACACACACACACACTCATATATGTATATACACACACACACTAATATATGTATATACAAACACACACACACACTCATATATGTATATACACACACACACTAATATATGTATATACAAACACACACTCATATATGTATATACACACACACATACATACACAGTCACACAGTCATATATATAGACACACACATACAAACACACAGAGTTACAGCCACGACTATATCCCGTCCATTGTTCCTCCCAAAATAGAACGCGGTAGCCATTAATAACAAGGCAATATTTGGTAATCCTTGTAATTTAAACTGTTATTTTCACCTCCTGCCATCTTCTATATCCCTTCACATTCTCCGTCTCTTGTCTCACATGTCTTCGACACTTCACACCATTTATCTCCTTTCTTTCTTTCTTTCTTTCTTTCTTTCTTTCTTTCTTTCTTTCTTTCTTTCTTTCTTTCTTTCTTTCTTTCTTTCTTTCTTTCTTTCTTTCTCTCTCTCTCTCTCTCTCTCACTCTCTTTCTCTCTTTCGTTCTCTGTATGTATGTCTATATATATATATATGTTATGTGTGTATGTATTTATACATCTATATACGTATATATCGATATAGTTATACATACATACATACATTATATATATGTATATATATATCGATATATAAGTTTATAGATATATAAATACGTACATATATATATATGTTTATATATATATATATATATATATATATATATATATATATATATATATATATATATATATATATATATATTGTATTCCTTGCATACATATATATATATATATAATAAATTGAAATACATTTATATATTGTCTCACACATCTTTACTCTCTCTCTATCTATCTCTCTCTCTCTCTATATATATATATATATACATATATATATATATATAAAGGACGTAAAATAAGAAAATATTATATTATTGTTCTGCATTCTCCTGCATTGAACCACCTAGGTACTATGACATAACCTGTGTATTTGCTGGCATGGGCGTGCATCTGTGCGCTTATGTTAGTTGATATATTAAATTATCTATATATATATATATATATATATATATATATATATATATATATATATCTTTTAACTTTATGTTTCCTTCTTTCTCTCACTCTCGCTCCCCCCTCTCTCTATCTATATATATATATATCTATCTCCCTCTCTCTCTATGTCATGTCTATCTTTGTCTGTTTTTTTTCTCACTCCGTTTAACTTTCTGGTTCTTCAGATTTCCGACACACCATTAATTAAACACGAAAGAAATAATAAATAAAACATAAAACTTTAAAAAATGAAAAAAAA
This sequence comes from Eledone cirrhosa, assembly GCA_964016885.1. Lineage (NCBI taxonomy): Eukaryota > Metazoa > Mollusca > Cephalopoda > Octopoda > Eledonidae > Eledone > Eledone cirrhosa. The sequence continues at coordinate 1,825 of CAXHJY010000705.1, forward strand.
AACAATAAGACAAATATAAATAATAATAAAAAATAATAATAATATAGTTACAAAAAAGCAAAACCTACAAAAAAATGTGTCAAGACAAGAAAGATTCTTGCGAAGTCACTTCAAATCTTCAAGTCTTTCTTTCTGTCTTTCGATACGAATTTTAACTCATTAATTATATTTAATTCTGTCTCAGTTATTATTGATGTTTCCTCTGTTGTTATCGTTGTTGTTGTTATGGTCGTTGTTGGTAGCTGTTGGTGTTGGTGGTGGTGTTTAGCCCCAGGTCAGCAATGATCAAGGAAACTTATGATAAAAGAGATCTAGTCGTGAGCATCTTAATATTAATTTGAGATAATATAATATATTCAGAACAACATCATTTTGTCAATATGTCTTTCCGACATTTTGTTTTAATTTTTCTTGCTGTTGCTTTTTGTTGTTTTTTGGAGGAGGAAGGGTGTCTATTGGTTATTGAATTATCATAAATTGATTAATTTTGTCTACTGTCCTCCTCTTCATAGTTCTAATCATTATATTTCGGCTGTTATAACCTCTGCCCTTCTACAGGTGCCTAAAATCTTCGTCTCCCTCTAATGTACTTACAACAATCTAACTGATAAATTGACCTCCGCCATTTTCGACCATAAGTTTTGCAGTTGTTCTGGCAACAGACCAGCCACTTCAGGAAGTTAACGTCTATCTAGGTGTCTAAGCATTCCACACAGACGTCCAAACTTCACATAAGCTAATTATCAGCAAGATTTTCAGCCTGATACTGTGTGTAAAAAAGCTATGTCTTTTGAATTGCAGTCACAGGACATCATCGACACATGATTACACACACACACACACACACATAAAGACACACACACATCCACACACACAGATACATACAATCACACACACATACATCCGACATCTTTCTATTCAGTTTCTCTTTGTCGAATTTGAAGGTGTTTATTAGTATATATGTTTATATGTAAGTAGGTGTGTCTATGTTTATGTATGTGAGTATGCGTGCGCATGTTTAGGTGTGTGTGTATATGTATTTTTTCTATGAATATATATATAAATATATATCTGTGGGAATTTTATGCATATATATATATATATATATATAATAAGGAGTTGACGGACCCATCATATTTATCAATGCCAGGATCGGTTGTATCTCAGCGTACTCCATGGGCAATATAAGATACATTCCCAGAGTATACACAGTTATTTGCTTCAATACAACACACGCAAAACCGGTGCCTATAATAGTTCCCGGACTCGAGTTTCGGCCACACTTAATGCAGCATTAGGGTGCACTGCACCCTCCGTCTGCATATATTATACAACAATGCATAATCGGCGTATGCAGCAGCATAGGCGGGTGTCGCCAAGTCAATAACCAATCGATCGACAGAATCCAAACTCCAGCCCATGCCTGTCATGACTGTTTGTGACGACCGACACGGTAAAGCGATTAGCAACTGGAATATGATACAACTCTGTCCCTCGACTAGCCACCGATTTGCAAACTTTATATATATAACCTAGCTGTCGAAACGGCTGGAGCTCAGCCGTTAGGGTACTTAATCTTTTAATATATATACTTTCCCTTACCTTTTCTACGGAAATACTTAACACATAAAACATATATATGTATATATATATGTATATATATATATATATATATATATATATATATATATATATATTCATTAGTTAAGCAAAACAAGACCACAGATTTCACAAGGAAGACATTATTAAAATATTGTCAACATATTTTAGTTTGATGTAAGGAATGTAGAGAATAATAATAATAATATTAATAATAATAATGTCCGTTTACAATTGTTTCGCTACTACATATAATATTTCTAGATCAAATGATTATATATCATGGTTGATCTGGTTCAGTTGAAAATAATTAACATAGGTAGAAATAGAGCAGCTCATCGGAATTTCAAAATGAATATAAATTAAAATAAGGAAAGAATGTTACATAAATGTAATGTTCCATATGTTGGTATTTCACTATGGTGTTCTGCGTATATCAATTGTCTGCCATAGTAGAGCAGTATTCTTCTGTCGAGGCTGCATTGTGTGAGATCTGCCTATGGGTAACAAGATGGCCGCCAATGGACATATTTACCTTACTAATTAGAGGGTGGTTTCAGGGGAAGTAACTCCTCGAGAGATTAGAAATTGTGGGTAGTTTATAGTTAAGTGCTAATTTTTTAATTGAGAGACAATGTAAGGGAGGTAACTTATAATTATCTAAGTTAGTTATAGCTATTTAACTTATTAGCTGCAAGTAAAAATGGGGCTAGATGACTATGTTGGGTCAAATATTCTGTTGGCGAAGGAATTAGCCCTTCGATGTTGACAGCTAATAGTTACCTCCATTCTATCGTTAATCGGTAGAGGTCGTGATAGAGTTATTTAATTTGCTTCGGTAAGACAGAGTTCACAAGATTTTCTTCGTCCATTGAACGGTTGGGCCCTAGCCAAGATATCCCATGTTAGTGAGTGTTCAATATTGGTTAATTTAAGGTTTCTAATGAGCCTAGCTAAAGATGTCGAACATCTATTGTTAGGGTCTCGGAAGGAAAAAGAGTGCGCGTTATAGCGTACCTTAAAAAGGTTAGAGGTAGACCCGATACATGAGGTGGTCTGCGAAGCAGTTTTAACGGTGCATCTATAGACTATGTTGGGTGTCAGGCAATGTCTATTTAGTGGGCATGCATTAGGGTAACGGCAGTTGCAGTTACTTCTGCGGTTCGTGAGAGTAGGGTTGTTTAACCTAAGCGGTTGGTCAGGGCTAAAAGGATTAGGTGGGGGTGTGCTACTAGAGTAAGTATTGGTGTAGTGGTACCGCGGTGTGGAAGTTATACTGTCTTAGTTTATGATGGTTACTGAATGCGATGTGGCTAGCTAGGTTAGGTGTTGTGGAGAATGAAATTTTAATGTTATTTTTATTAAAGAGTTTGTAATATTTATGGTTGGGGGGGGGGGGGTTAGATACCATTAGGATTGAGACGAAGCGTTTAGGGATATTAGTGGCTAGATTAGATGAGAATGGAGGGTTAAGCCAAGTGATATTTCTAGGCCTATTCCTTCTAGGGCTTCTAGTGGAGTTGGTAGGGGCCTTCATAGGGTTATTATTACCTGGGCGTTTGTTATTTGTCATCCAATTGCTCATTCCTACTCTAGGGTTGATTTTTAATTTGCTACTTGGAGTGGGAAGCAGGCCACTGCCACCATTAAGGTTCCCTGTATAAGTGCTGTTACTGCTAAAATTCCGGCGAATCTGGTTATATGCTAAGGTGTTTCTAGTTCTAGTGTTAAGTTTATTATGGTTGTGGTGAATTGCTGTGTTATGGCATTTAGGTACGTAGTAAATGGACTGTTCATAACCAGATTCAGAAAGAGCCTTATTATAATATGCTGCATGGTTTATAAATATCTCCTCATTTGCTTCTAACTAATTCACCAATCTCTCCTCTCCTATCTCCATCTCTCTCTTTAAGATTGGTTACTCTTGAACTGTGTATATATATATATATATATATATAGAGAGAGAGAGAGAGAGAGAGAGAGAGAGAGAGAGAGAGAGAGAGAGAGAGAGAGAGAAAATGTATGACCCCGACGGCAGAGTTCAAGCCGTTTCGACGGCTATTTCTGGACTAACAAATAGCCGACCAGAAATAGCCGTCGAAACGGCTTGATCTCTGCCGTCGGTGTCATACATTTTCCTATTACCCACTCTACTACCCTAAGTATTGAGTACTCTGGTGCGTAATGGTCCATCTGGTTCCTTACCACAATTCCTTCGTTATATATATATATATATATATATATATATATATATATATATATATATATATATAGGTTATCCCACAATAATGTATGTATACTTTGGTTACTTTTACCGGCGATATTTATTAAAATGCTTAACCTTTGCGTATACATTTTTCGGGACCTCCTGTATACATGTATACATGTAAAAATGTATGTGTGTGAGTGTTATGTTGTGTGTATTTGTATTCCTTCTGTGAATATATACATAGAAATACATATATGTACGAATGTGCATATTTATGTATGCGTGTATGTATATATGTATGCGTGTTTGTGTGTGTTTGTATATATATATATATATGTGTGTGTGTATGTGTATGAACTTGCTTGTCCGTGTTTGTGTTATTAAGTAATATACTGAAAGATTGAAAGGCGAAAGCTAATTCGACTTGATGCGAAATATTATTCTAACCTTCTTCATGATCTCAAACAGATTAACAGAATAAGAGATTAGCAGATTAGCAGATTAACGGATTAACTGCCGCCTAAATATTTAATCCTATTATATCATCTAAACAGTTTCATAATCAGATTTGCCTGACGCACACATATACATGTACCCATACGTATACACACTCAAACACAATCAGACATACAATTTGATACACGTATAAACAAATTGAACGTATACATAGGTACATATATATATATATATATTTCGTTTCTGAATTTGTTTAGCAAGATTCTTTATCTGAAAACGTGTGTTGAAACCGATATTGTTATACTTTGGGGATAAGGGTCATGTTGCCAATAAGAAACACACGCACCAGTTGCGTTCACTCCAATTTATTATAAATTAAATTATAAATTTAAAAAAATTTATAAATTTCCGGTTGGTTGGTTGGTACCAACATATATTGTCAAAGTTCTTTCGTCAAACATTCTGTGACCTCATCAGTGACCGAGGATTCTTTTCTTTGTTTTGGGGGGTCTTCTTTGTTCTTTCCTACGCCATCTTGTTTGTGTGTGTGTTGTGTGCTTAGTTTGCGCATGTGTTACATCCGGGTGTCCGTGTGTCTTTTATTTATTTATTTATTTGTTTATTTACATTTTACTAGTTGGTTGTTTGTTCTATGTGTGAGTGTTTTCATTTTGTCCTTAATTGTAAATTGTGATGTTGCTATTCCATTCATGTTTTCTATTTAATTTCGGTTGAGTTCATTTATGTTTATTGCCTCTGTGATTTGTCTAAACATTGCGTCTTTTCTTTGTGTAGATTTTATTTTTATTTCTATGTTCTCTAATTTGCCCTTATTTTAGCATGTTGGTGGAGTACTGATGAGTCTTATTTTAGCATGTTGGTGGAGTACTGATGAGTCTTTTCTAACTTGAAGCTCTCGCCAGTGTTCATTTAATCGTTCTCCTATACTACGAGCTGTCTCACCTATGTACATTATATTCCTATATTTACACTGTCCATCAGTACAGCTTATGCTATATACTATGTTTCTAGTTTCGCAGTTAATATGGCGGCTTAGTTTACAGATTATGCATTTCTTATCTATACAGGGGGTCTTTGAAAAGGGTATGTATTACTAATAAGTGTTTTTATGGAGGTACCTCATCTTTCCACTATCTTAATATTTAGTTTAATTTTATCTAGGGCCCTTCTAAATTTGTAAGCTACTTCACCTCTAGGGGTTGTATTGATGAACATTACACTCTGGTATTTATTTCTAGTTCTTTCTATACTATTCCAAAATTTGCTCCTATACATGGGGCAGGTCCCATTTGTATCATTATTTACCATTTTTCTCCCTAAAATACCTGATCCACCGAAACTCAGGTGTTTTCGGATCACGCCAAAATCAACATACTGATTGCGGATTTAGTACGGGTGATGAGAAATGTGTCCCGCATGTGCAACCCCAAAGAACTAGAGACACATACAACACTTCATCCACCGTATGCAGTTCTCTGGTTGCAATCAGAGAGATAAAATCAGAGTATATAGAGGAACCATAACCACATGGAAAAAATGGTAAACAATGATACAAATCGGACCTGCCCCCTTGTATAGGAGCACATTAAGGAACTATAGCAGATGTGATATTAATAAGATTTATATCATACATAATGACAATAAACACCACAGTATACTAATTACTCACATTGCAACACTACAGTGGAAAGCACGGGAGAATGGTTTCTTATTATAGAATGGTTTCTTATTATAATGAGCTGAAATATTTTCTGAGGAATACTTAGTGAAACTTTCTCGAGTGCTATATATATATATAAATATAAACACACACATATATATATATATATATATTCATATATGTATTTTTGTTTACATATACCTATACATATGTGTGTGTGAGTATGTGAGGTGAGAGTGTGAGCACTAACGTATTTACACAGGTATATATACGTGAAAAACTAAATAGCATATTTCTATTTTTTTTAAATCGTTATTGTGATTGATAAATAAAATGTTACACTTTCCTAACAAAGAAGTCAGCCATTTTAACAATGAATGATTTTATATTCAACAACACGGTGTAGGGAATGGGGAGATAGTGGTGGTGAGGATGTATTGGGGAGGTGGTGGGGAGATAGTGGCGAGGTGGTGGTGGTGGTTAGATAGTGGGGAGGTGGTGGGGAGATAGTGGCGAGGTGGTGGGGAGGTGGTGGGGAGGTGGTGAGGAGATAGTGGCGTGGTGGTGGTGGTGGTTAGGTGGTGGTTAGGTGGTGGGGAGGTGGTGGGGAGATAGTGGCGAGGTGGTGGTGGTGGTGGTGGTTAGGTGGTAGGGAGGTGGTAAGATTGCAATGAAACAAACCGAAACATAATAGAACATAACACGAACGAAATACAAAAAAAAAAAAATAATAATAATAACACACACACAAACAACACAGAAATAAATACCACAATACCATTGTAGAAAATATGGCAATTGCAAAGAATGGAGCTTGAAGGCATTTTACTATTAATACTGTGTTCTAATTTGCTAACACAGTGCTATGTCTTTTACAAATAACGACGGCATTCACTTCCAACGCAACTAAATATATGTTTGTATAAGGTAGACGTTTCTCGGCTTCGCCACGTGAGCTGATGATCTGACAAGTCACATATGCCTACATATATACATTTGTTTATACACAGGACTACAAAACTACGTATGTATGTGTTCCCGTGGTGTGTCTTTGTATGCGTGACTACCAGTGAGTGAAAGAGAAGTATGTATTATTTGATATACATAAAGCAATGTATATATATACTTTTCACCCTCTCTCTCTCTATATATATATATATATTTATCATTTATGGTATCTACTGTATATATATATATATATATATGTAGGAGGTGAGTTGTATTGTAGCACAATAGAGCAATGCAAATATCGAATAAGTAGCACTCTACAGTTTGTAGGACTGGAGTATAAATAATATAAGATCAAAAGATGGTTAAAAGAGATCCAAGTATTTTATGCGCATTTCAAAAACAAATATCATCATGGGATGATATCTGTGTCCTCATCGGATAAAATAGGGATACATGATATGAAACTTAAAAACACTTGTGAATAGTGAAGTTTTAAATCAACATATGAAAAATAATTTAAAATTGATGTATACAAACCTTAATTTAATATTATTCTTAATTCTTTTTTCTCTTCATGCATAAACCTCATTAACTTTTAATTTCAAATTCTTTTAAATTATCTATTATTTTCCAACGCTTTTAAACTTCGCTCTGTGAGACAATATATATTTTTTCTCAGTTGTAAAGGTTTTCTCTCTATATATATATCACTCATCTCTCCTCTTATCTCATCCTTCCTTCTTATACTCCACCCCCATCATTCTTTACTCTCATCTCCTCTTCTTCCTTACCTTTTCCAAGCCCCCCTCACTTTTTCCCATTCTCATACATTAATCTTAAATGATTTTTCATATGTTGATTTAAAACTTCACTATTCACAAGTGTTTTTTTAAGCTTCATATCATGTATCCGTATTTTATCTGATGACAACGCAGATATCATCCCATAATGATATTTGTTTTTGAAATGCGCATAATAAAATACTTGGAACTCTTTTTACATTTATTATAATGCTCGGTGTGTTTGTAACAAACAACCAGTATTAAGCCGTAGTGTCTACCAACCATCGTTGCTCCTTTGTTCAACGCTGACAAAGGAACGCTGTACATGTTTCAAGCTTATTAGTTATCGTCAGCACCGTGTACCTTCCTGCCAGATGATTGATACGTCTGAAAGTATATACTTTCCTTATGCATATTAACGGCTGAGAAGCCCAATTTGCATATCGAGTGGGTTAATCGGCGGGTGCACCGAAAACGATAAACGGAAAAAATGAAACG
>CAXHJY010000705.1:25000-32500 GCA_964016885.1 Eledone cirrhosa
GTGTTTTCGCAGCAGAACGACAACCTCACCCCCCACCCTCCACCCCCGGCTGACAGAGAGATGCATAGATCTCAAAGTCGTCGAAGATGGGGGCCAGTTGGTGCTCGCTGCTGATCCTGGACTCGCAAATAGCTATTACATCCATTCTGTGCGACCTGAGGTCATTTAAGAGTTTGCCCTGCTTCCAGGACATACCCAGGCCGCGCTCATTTAAACATCCAACTCTTATAACAGCCATGTTGGTGGTGAAGAGTTCAAGAGGTTAAAAAGAAAAGACACCTACCTCTCCGTCTCCTGGGGACCAGGCTGCATAATTTCCATGGGGGTGTTGGAGGAATTGTTTGGTGGGGTCGTGGTTTGGCGTGTGGTGGGGACATCAGTGTGTGGTGGTGTGTTTTGGGGGGGGATGTCTTTGAAACATTTCAAAAGGACGCGGTTGGAAGGTCTGGTACAGGGGTTCCTCGCGTCCTCGGAAAAGTTTTGTTTGAGCAATGCGTAGGTGTCCCTTGGGACCCTAATCATTTTAAATGCGGTTTATTCGCCGCGTTGGTGAACATTTTCCCTTCGGTTTCCACCGAAGGGTCTTTGTCTATTGTTTGTACAAGTGTTTTGTTGTTTGTGTTGATGTATAATGTTTTTGTTGTGTTGTGTTTCTTTTTGTTTGTTGTTCTTGTGTGTGCTTGTTCTTGTGTGTGGTTGCGTTTTGTAGTATGTGTTATGTTTTCGAGAGGGGTGGTTTTTGTTTGTGCTGGTGGTTGTGTGTTTGTTGGATTTTTGTTAATGTGTTGCCTTCTTTTCTTTCTTTTTACTGGTTGAAAGGGGTCTCCCTCGTCGTCACTGGGTGACGTTGATAAGGGGTTCTCGTCCGTGTTGTTGGGGAGAGGTATATTTTGGAGTTTTGTTGTGGTTGCGGGCGCTTTTGTATTTGTTTTAGGTGAAGAGGGGTTGGGTGGGACAGTGTCTTGTGTTGTTATTTTTTCGTGTTGTTGTGGTGGTGGTGGTGGTTGTGTTGTGTTCGGGGTTGGCAGAAGAGCCTTTTTTGACTCGTTAATTGAGGACAGGCAGCCCTCAGGTGACCCCTGCTTAAGCAGTGGTAACATGACGGCCGCCTACCCTCAACTGAAATGTTTATATAGGTTAGCCCGTCCAGAGGTACGCGTTGTGGGATTTTAGCTATTTATGCTGGGCTCAATTGAACCAGAACTTCTACGCTAGTCCCAATAAATACACATCTGGAGGACTTTCCTACTGAGATTATTCTGTCTTCATCAAAATCAATGAATCCACATAGTATCTACCAAATATTTACATTTGGTGTGATACTCATAATTTTTATTTTTTGTGCCATTTTTCCCCTGTATGTGAGGAAAAAGGTGAAACGGGGGGACACAATGGGTGATACAGCGTATGTTTGTGCCGTTGGCTGGTCATTTATTAGCACCGAAATGCTACCAAACAGTTTTCCTCTTTGGATGAATGTTATGTCCTTCATTGCATCTTTTAGAACCAGCTCATTTTCATTTTGTGATAATTGAGCTGGTTTTCTAGTTGCGTTTGATATCATCCTGAAAACCACAGTTTTCAGGTCAGTCTCTCTACGTAATACCTGGAGAGAATTGATGCTAAAAGCACCGTTTTGTCCAAAAGTTACATATTGTTTTGCATCTTGGAGTAGCTGTTTTGCGTTAGTGATGTAATTGGAGTGTATAGTTCTGTTTTTTTTACAGTTTGTGCGAACGACGTTTTGGTGTTGCTGCTTTCTTGTTGCTGTTGTTGTTGTCACTTTTGTTGATGTTGTTCATATTTTCCTTGGTGTTGGTGTTGTTATTGTTGCAGATGTTGGTTGTGGTGTTATTGTCATTGTTCTTGTTGTTGATGCTGGTATTATTTACCGGGTTTGGTTGCGTGGTTGCAATATATACAACGTTTTTCGATAAGGCGGGAGGGGGGGTGGGGGCTGCAAGCTTTGTACTTCTACCTTCCCTCCATCACTTTTCTTAGTGGGTGTGGCACTCACTACAGTGTGAGAGGTTGAAATGGCACGCATTACTAACTAACAAGTCTATGCAATTTTTTCAGATGAAAATTTCGCCCCAAAAAGAGCGAAAATTAGTTAACCCAATGTCTGAAGTTTAAGGCCAGGGGTTAAACTAAACAATAATAACAAATTCAACAATAAACTCACAGATTTTTGTACAATAATCCGTAAACAATCCGGAGCGAAGTAATACACGTCTACCAATCATGAAGGTAGATAGATAGTGAGAAAGAGACAGAGAGAAAGAGGTATTGAGTGTCAAATTCTGCGCTTACATGCGAGAGTGACTGTTCATGTGTGTGTGTGCGTGTGTGGTGTCGTGTGGTGTGTTGTGTTGTGGTGTGTTGCGGTGTGATGTGGTTTGGTGTGGCGTAGTGTGGTGTGGTGTTGTGTGGTGTTGTGTGGTGTGGCGTGGTATGGCGTAGTGTGGTGTAGTGTGGTGTGGTGTGGTGCGGTTTGGTGTGGTATAGTGGCGTTAGCGATTCCATTGAAACATTCTAACTTAAATAAATAAGCATGCAAAAGGACCGGAAAGATAAGATAAGAAGAAGACGATAAAATTATTGGTAAAACATCGTTATATAAAGAAGAAAAAATATTTAAAATTATATAAAGGAAAATAATTATATCGAATCAAGAAAATAAATTGTATTTTGTCTATTTTGTGTATTTTTATTGGTCTATTTTCTCTCCTTTGTCTGCAGGGCCTTGCGATGCTCTCCACAAATATTGACGTAAATATGGCGGACTTAAAGAAAATCGCCGCGGCAATAATTGACAGATAAGCTTAAGAAAAAGATGGACGTTCTCAATAACAAACCTGACGTCATCAACAAGCTAACATGAGAATTGAGGTCTCTACGTAGTTGTTTTACTTGATTTAAATATTATACTATATTATGCTGTAATATACTATGTTATATTATATTATATTATATTATATTATATTATATTATATTGTAATATACTATGTTATATTATATTTTATTATATTATACTATAATATTATGATTTATATTATAATTATATGTTATATTATATTATATTATATTATATGATTTATATTATAATCATGATATATGTTATACTAACGTATATTACATTATATTATAATATAGTGCGGTGAATCGGCAGTATCGGTAGATGGTCGGACGCCATGCTTTGACTCATAGAGTTACGGTCCTTTCCATTCTGAGTTTAAATCCCGCCAAGGTTAACTTTGCTTTTCATCCTTACGGCGTCGATAAAGTCAAATACCAGTAATGGACTGAGTAATTGCTGGCCTTGTGCCAAAAGTAGAAACAATTATATTAGAATATAGTATATTATATTGTAATATATTATATTACATTGTATTATATATATACTAGCAGAAAAACCAACCTCGGGTGGTTTTCTGCTAGCATGTGTAGTGTGTATATTGATATTATACGCAGGTATATATACATGTAGATACGATACATCAAATAAAATCGTAATTGAAAAATATATAATACATAGAAATTGAATGAAGACTGCGTTACACTGTCTTATGTAATCAGTAACGTAATCCATAATACATAAAAAAAGACGATATTATATATAAACTACATTAGGAGAAAATTAGTGACAGAAATTTAGTATGTTTATTTAAGCGATGGCCAACCGGAAGTGTTGACATTTGAACATTTTAAAGAAGTGAATCTTTAAATAAACAAAATATATTTAATCAACAGCCACGAAATTTAGTAGATAAATTATGTAATAGTCATTAATTATTTATTCAAAGTAATCCATCTTATTTTACTTAATGGGCTAAAAAAGTATAAACCGTACGCAGTCCCGCGCTCCTTACTTTATTATAGTTTTGATTATATTGTAATTTATTATAATATATTATATTATAACTGAGTTTTGTAGCTTGCCTAAAGAATTGTTAAACAGGAAATACAAATTTAAATTTGAAAACCAAAACAATACGTTATGAAAAACGTTAAATTGCCAATATAACAAAAGAATCTTACATTAGCAAATTTAATTGTTTCAACATGTGGCACAAGGCCAGCAATTACCCAGTACATTACTGGTACTTTATTTTATCGACCTCGTAAGGATGAAAGGCAAAGTTAACCTCGACGGGATTTGAACTCAGACCGTAAAGGGACATAACTATGGTGGAAAGGATGGCGTCCAACCCTCTACCGATACTGCCAAAGCAAATTTAATATTATATTATATTATACTATACCATTATTTAAGGATATATTTATGAATCCTTAACGAATTCTTTCTAAAATTGCCACATAGTATACAGCTTAAGGTAAGGGACAACTCAAGGATCACGCCAGACACACAAAAGTGAATACATATATATATATATATATGTATATATATATCTATATATAAGTAGAAGAGATATTCAATTCGTTGGTAATTCAACAAAAAATAAATGTTTATAACTGATTCAGAGCACTCAACAGTATTTCTGGAGTATAATACACAATGATATTGAATAAATGGAAACTATATTATATATATATATATTAGAATGCTATTGAAGTGTGTATACATTTTTTCGGAACACCCTCTTTATATATATATATATATATATATATATATATATATATATATATATATAATTTCAATCATTTCGATTCTCCCACCAGCACCCTCCCTTGACAAACTAGAGGTCGCTCTTTCTTCCTCATATGACGTCACTACCTAGTGTAACCTCTATAGGCTTGTAGTAGTCGGCTGCGATTCACTGAGCAAAAAAAATAGTCAAAATCGCCTCATCACAGCTTTTATCATCCATGGAAGAAGTAAATGAAATATTTTCTGGCAGCGTACTCGTTGCAGTTAACAGATTACCCCTTGCACCTGTTGCAGTAGTGTGCATTTGCAGAAATTCATATTAAGTCCAAGACTTATTCCTAGTCGTGCTGCTCCATTAAAAATATATATTTGGTTTAGGACTCCCAGTATTTTGATCGCATCTGCCTTCAAAGTATCATATAACAAATAGTTTATTGCTCTACATGGTTGAATACAATAAATAATATTCGATTCGTTTGTAATTATGCAAACAACAGTCTCTTTAAAGCCATGTCAATAAAATGACACCCTCATCCTTGCTCTTGTGTTGGTATGTAGATATTTATTTAATATATAGGAATGGCTTCTACAGGATTAGAACTGTTTCATTCGAAGAATATTATCAGGAAAGTTCTCCTGATAATTTCCTTCGAATGAAACAGTTCTAGTCCTGTAGAAGCCATTTCTTTATATTAAAAAATTATACTCTGCTATGTATTGAGTGCCTTACTTACTGTGGTTACCCCCGATTGAACCTGGGATACAGACACACATATATATATATATATATATATATATATATATATATATATATATATATATATATGTATGTATATATACATACACACACACACACACATATATATATATATACAAACACAAACAAACAATCCCCTACATACATAGATACATACATACATACATATATACATACACACACACACACACATATATATATACAAACACAAACAAACAATCCCCTACATACATAGATACATACATACATACATACATATATACATACACACACACACACGTACACAAGTACATACATATATACATACACACACACACACATACACATACATACGTATATACATGTATACATACGTGCATGCCTAAAACTTAAAAAAGTTAAGAAATGAATCGCAAAAATAGAATGTTTATAGAAAATTATTACAGAATTCTAGAAGAAAGATTTTTTTTCTGTTGTATTTGTTTTTAATTTTATTTTTTGTTTTTTTATTTTTTTCTTAAATTGTGATCTTCACTTCGATTTCTTCCATGTTGCCAATCCTTTTGGTTAATGGAACTAAATTGGAAAAGCTGCATTAAACACGATGATAATGTTGACATCAAGCATATAATCATCATCATCAACATCAACATCATCAACACTACCACTAACATCACAACTGCCAATACTAACAATGCAGTCATCACAATCACTACTATAACCCCTCCCCCCCCCCCTCCATATCCATCACCCCTACCATCACCACCAACACGACCACCAGTACCACTGTCACCACCACCACCATCACCACCATCACCAATACCATATGCATCACCCCTACCTTCACCACCAACACCACCACCATCACCACCATCACAACCCCCACCACCACTACCATATCCATCACCCCTGACTTCACCACCAACACCACCACCATCACCACCATCACAACCCCCACCACCACTACCATATCCATCACCCCTGACTTCACCACCAACACCACCACCATCACCACCATCACAACCCCCACCACCACTACCATATCCATCACCCTACCACCACCCCCACCACCACCACCATTATATATTCTACAAACATCCCAACCATCATCACTATCACCATCATCACTATCACTACCACCACCACCACCACCACTACCACCAGCACCACCACTACCACCACAACCAGCGCCATTAATTTCACCACCACCACCATCACTATCACCACCTCCGACACCACAAACACCATCATTATCACCACAAACACCATCACTATCACCACCACCACCACCACCACCGTCAATATCACCACCTCCAACACCACAAACACCATCACTATCACCACCACCACCATCACCACCACAGCCACCAGCTCTGGGATTTGAACTCAGAATAAAAAGGGACGTAACTATATGCCACAAAGCATGCTGTCCATCGTTCTACCGTCACTGCTAACTCGAAGCTAACTTGTCTGGGATTTGAACTCAGAATCGAAAGGGCTCACTAATCTCCTTAATCCATCAACGTTGTATATAAAGTTGAAAATATAGAGATTGTAAATTATAGAATGTAATGGTGTAACAACTGACGTTTAAACAGGTTGGAGGTATAACTACAGGTGGAGGATAGGAAAGCAGGGGTGGGGGTATGTGAGTGGCGGTGTAGGTAGGTGTTGGAATTGGGGGTTGTGGATGGGTGTGGGTGGGTGTATGTGGAGGTAGAGGGTGGAGGCGGTGGTGGTGGTGTAGGTGGTGGTGTAGGCGGTGATGTTGGTGTAGGTGTGGGGGTAAGCGATGGTGGCCGTGTAGATGTCGGTGGAGGCGGTGGTAGTGGTGTAGGTGTGGGTGGAGGTGGTGGTAGTGGTGTAGGTGTGGTGTGGGTGGTGGAGGTAGAGCGTGTAGTAGGGGGTGTATGGGGTGGTGTGGGTGGTAGATGTGGGTGGAGGTGGTGGTGTGGGTGACGGTGGGGGTGTAGGTGGAGGTGGAGGTTGTTGTGTAGATGGAGGCAGGGGTGAAGATGAAGTTGAGGTTTAGGCTGAGGAGTAGGTGTAGATGGAGGTGGAAGCGTAGGTGAAGGTGGAGGTGGAGATGATGCTGAGGAGTAGGTGGAGGTAGAGGAGGAAGTAGAGATGGAGGTGGCGGTGGAGGTGGACG
>CAXHJY010000705.1:37500-47500 GCA_964016885.1 Eledone cirrhosa
ATATATAAATGTATATATACATATATATATAAATATATAAATATATATATATACATATATATATAAATATATAAATGTATATATACATATATATATAAATATATAAATGTATATATACATATATATATAAATATATAAATGTATATATACATATATATATAAATATATATATACATATTGTTATACTTTGGGAGGGTCATGTTGCCAATAAGAAACACACGATTTCAGATAAAGAACCTTGCTAAACAAATTCAGAAACGAAATATATATATACATATATATATATATATATATATATATATATATAAATGTATATATACATATATATATGAATATATATATACATATATATATATATATATATATATATATATGTATATAAATAAATATATATATATATATATATATATATATATATATATATATATATATATACACACACATATATATATCTATATATATATATATATATAACCAAAAATTTAAACAAGGTTCATTGATTAATCAATGAATATAGTTTTACAATAGATTAGAAGCACTCAACTGTTATTTTCTGGAGGTATTAATATTAATTGAAATTATTTATAAATATAGACATTCACGTAATCAAAATATATTTTATTATAGATATTTCGGAGGTACTGTGCTGTTTTTTACTGCCAAGACTGGAATTGACCATCAGCACAGTTGAGGTATGTCATACATCACTTTATATATTTTATCTGATGAGGACGTACTGAGAAAACAATACAGTACGTCCGAAATATATATAATAAAATATATTTTGATTACGTAAATGTCTATATTTATTAATATTTTGAATTAATATTATATATATATATATACATTATATATATATATATAAATATGTATATATATATATATATTCACACACACACACACACCAACACAGACCCGCCCCCCATATATATATATAATATATACATGTATTTGATCAACTATCTGTGTAATCATCAACATCAACTTCAACAACAATGATAATAACATCAGAAATAATAGACACAATAATATTAAAAACAACACAACCAATAATAATAGTAATAATAGTAATAATAATTTAAATAATAATACAAGTATTTTTTTGTTTTAATAATATAATTGTTCAAAAATTGTACAACTCAAAAATAAAATAATTTAAAATATAAATGTATAGATGATAAAAATCAATATATCGACTAGAAAGAAAAATCAGGTTAATGATTAAATTTTATTTTATTTCATTTCATTTTTATCTTTAAATATGTTTTTTTGTTATATTTGGATTACGTTATTATTTGAAGTTTTGCAAACTTCTGTGAATGATATTGGAATTGCAATGAAAATCAGAATTTCTAATTAAAAAAAGCTACTGAACAACTTTCCATATGAAATACGTAGAATGAATTGACAATGAACTACTGATGCTGGTGGTGGTGGTGGTGTTGGTGGTGATGGTGTTGGTGGTGATCTCTGGTCGTGGTGTTGGTCGTGGTGGTGATGCTGGTGTTGTTCGTGGTGCTGGTGCTGGTGGTGATGGTGGTGTTGGTGATTTTTGGTGGTGGTGGTTGTGGTGGTGGTGATCTCTGGTGGTGGTGGTGGTGGTAGAGGTGGTGGTGGTGGTGGTGATGCTGGTGTTGGTCGTGGTTGTGGTGGTGCTGGTGGTGGTGGTGTTGGTGGTGATGGTGGTGATCTCTGGTGGTGGTGGTTGTGGTGTTGGTGGTGATGCTGGTGTTGGTCGTGGTGGTGGTGGTGGTGGTGGTGGTGGTGATGCTGCTAATATTACTACTGCTGCTGCTGTTGGTGGTGGTGATGATGGTGATGGTGATGGTGGTCATGGTGGTGGAGGGGATCTTTGGTGGTGGTGGTTGTGGTGTTGGTCGTGGTGGTGGTGGTGGTGGTGGTGATGCTGGTGTTGGTGGTGGTGGTGGTGGTGGTGGTGGTGCTGGTGCTGGTGGTGAGGGTGGTGGTGGTGATGGTGGTGGTAGTGGTGGTGGTGGTGGTGGTGATGCTGGTGTTGGTCGTGGTGGTGGTGCTGGTGCTGGTGGTGATGGTGGTGATGGTGGTGGTAGTGGTGGTGACGGTGGTGGTGGTGTTGGTAGTGATGCTGCTGCTAATATTACTACTGCTGCCGGTGGTGGTGGTGATGATGGTGGTGGTGATGCTGGTGGTGGTGGTGGTGATGGTGGTGCTGGTGGTGTTGGTGGTGATGCTGCTGCTAATATCACTACTGCTGCTGGCGGCGGTGGTGGTGGTGGTGGTGGTGGTGGTGATGCTGGTGATCCTGGTGGTGGTGATTATGCTACGATTACTACTGTTGCTGTTGCTGGTGGTGGTGGTGGTGATGCTGGTGGTGATGGTGGTGATGGTGATGCTGGTGGTGATGGTGATGCTGGTGGTGGTGATGGTGCTGCTAATATTACTACTGTTGCTGCGGCTACTACTGCTACTACTACTACTTCTGCTGCTGCTGCAGCTACGTCTACTACTACTGCTATAAGAACTACTACTACTACCACTACTACTACTACTACGACTAATACTACTATTACCACCACCACTAATGCTCTACTACTACTACTACTACTACTACTACTACTACTACTACTACTACTACTACCAGTACTGCTGCTGCTACCACTACTACTACTACTACTACTACTACTACTACTACTACTACTACTAGTACTACTACTACAAGTACTACTACTACTACTAGATTAATAATAACAGCAATAAAATCAATCACATTAATTATGAGGATGATACTGATAATATTGAAGATGATTACAATAACAATAATAATGATACAACAACAACAAATATAAAAATTAGAATAAATCTAAAAACAAACCAACAAACATTAACACACACAGTCACACACACATAGTCACACACATAGACACACATACAGTTACTCACACATATAGACACACACACAGTCACAGATAAACATTCACACACGCATTGACACTCACACACACACACACACACATACGCACACACAGTCACACACACACGAAAATTAAACAATTAACAAAGGATTTTTTATAAATAATTAACAATAACAAATAAACTAAAATACACTAAAATAAAATAAAATAAAATAAAATAAACTAAAATATAATAAAATAAAATAATAGAAAATAGAAAATAAACTAAAATATTACAAAATAATAGAAAATAATAGAAAATAATATAAAGTAATATAAAATAATATAAATTAAACTAAAATAATATAAAATAATATAAAATAATGTAAAATAATATAAAATAATAGAAAATAATATAAAGTAATATAAAATAATATAAAATAAACTAAAATATTATAAAATAATCTAAAGTAATATAAACTAATATAAAATAATATAAAATACAATATAATAGATATATAGAAATAACAACAAAAATGTAATATTTACTTTTCTAGTATCTTAATCAGGTAAAATAAATAAAAACAGCAAAAAATAAGTTAAATTACTAAATATTTTGATAAAATAACGTAAAATATATATAAATATAAACAATAAAATTAATTAAATTTTCTTTATTACTATTTTTTTTTTGTCATTACATTAATTTTATTCTGTTTTGTTTTGTTTTGTTTTTGTTTCGTTTTGTTTTGTTTTGTGATGTTTTGTTTTATGTTCATTTATTTGTTATGTTCATTGTCGTTCTTGAATGGCGTCACTAATATCATCATCATCATCATCATCGTCGTCATCATTATCATCATCATCGTCATCATCGTTATCGTCATCAACATCATTATCATCATCATCATTATCATCTTTATCATCATCATCATCATCATCATTAAGTTCGTTGTCATCACGATCATCATCATCCTCATCATAAACGACATGATCATGATCATCATTTTATCACCATCATTGTCATCATCACCATCACCATCATCATCACCTTCACCATTATCACCATCAATCATCATCATCATCATCATCATTGCCATTACCATAATCATCACCATCATCACCACCATCACTACTATCACCATCATCGTCGCCAGCATCATCATCCTCATCATTACCACCAGCATCACCACTATCATCCCCATCACCATTATCATCTTCATTGTCACTCTCACAATCACCATCACAACCACCACCACTACATCACCACCACTACATCACCATCACCACCACCACCACTACATCACCACCACTACATCACCATCACCACCACCACCACTACATCACCACCACTACATCACCATCACCACCACCACCACTACATCACCACCACTACATCACCATCACCACCACCACTACATCACCATCACCACCATCACCACTACACCACCACCACTACATCACCACCACCACCACCACCACCACCACCACCACCACCACTACATCATCACCACCACCACCACCACATCACCATCACCATCCCCACCACCACTACATCACCACCACCACCACCCCTTTGAACTTTATTACAAATAATTACTACCACAAACAAATAGTGGACAAGTGAATTATCAATAGAAGTATTTGTTTCATTTAGATGATGATGATGATGATGATGATGGTGATGGTGATGATGGTGATGATGGTGGTGATGATGATTGTGATGATGAGGATGGTGATGATGGTGATGATCATCATTACCACCATCATATCAGCATCATCACCATCACCATCATCATCATATCATCACCAGTATCATATCACCATCAGCTCATCATCCTCATCACCACCATCATATCATCATCATCATCACCATCATCGTATCATCACCAGTATCATATCACCATCAGCCCATCATCCTCATCACCTTTATCATATCATCATCATCACCATCATCACCATTATCATCTGTTCCACAGAATCTTTCTCATCATCACCATCATCATCATCACTATCACAATCATCTTTTGCCGCACATCTGTTGCTGTTTTTATTTCATTTCTCCGACCGGTAATATTAACTAAATATAATAATAATAATTGTTTATACTTTTGGCACATGGCCAGCAATTAACCCAGTGCATTACTGGTACTTTATTTTATCGAACCCGTAAGGATGAAAGGCAAAGTTAACCTCGGCGGGATTTGAACTCAGTCCGTATAGGGAGGTAACTCTATGCTTCAAAGCATGGCGCCCGACCCTCTACCGAAACTGCCAAATAATAATAATTTCTAATTTAGCCACTAGGCCAGCAAATATCCCAGTACATTACTGGTACTTTATTTTATCGACCCCGTAAGGATGAAAGGCAAAGTTAACCTGACGGAATTTGACTTCAGAACGTAAAGGGTTATGGTTAGGGTTAGAGTTAGGTTTGGTAATAATAATAATAATAATATGGATTTCTGCTTTAGGCACAAGGCCAGCAATTTTGGTGGAGGGGGAAAGTCGATTAGATCAGTCCCAGTGCGGGATTGGTACTTTATTTTATCAACGTAAGGATGAAAGGCAAAGTAAAGCTCGGCGGGATTTGAACTGAGACCGTAAAGGGCCGTAACTCTATGATACAAAGCATGGCGTCCGACACTCTATCGATGTTGCCAATCCATAATAATTGTTTCTACTTTTGGCACAAGGCTAGCAATAACCCAGTGCATTACTGGTACTTTATTTTATCGACCTGGAAAGGATGAAGGACAAAGTTAACCTCGGCGGGATTTGAACTTAGAACATAAAGAGGCCTAATTATGCTGAAAAGCATGTCCTCCGACTCTAATGATTTCTAATTTGGGCAAAAGAAATGGAATTCCTACGGTGGGTTTTTGAGGTAACATTACTCGGAGATCAGAGAGTCACTTCAGATAGAGTCGCTACTTTTCTGAATGGAGGGATCACAACCCCAATATTATGGACATGTGTTTAGAATATCTCAGGAAATAATCTCTGGACAGATTTGTAGCTCGGAGATCAGAGAGTCACTCCAGGTAGAGCTGCTACTTCTTCTAATTGAGAGATCACAGCTATGGACATGTGTTTAGAATATCCCAGGAAATAATTTCTGGTGAGATTTGTAGCTTTGAGATTGGAGAGTCACTCCAGGTAGAGCCGCTATCTCTCCCAATTGAGAGATTACAGCTCCGCCACTATACACATGTGGTTAGAATATCCCAGGAAAGAATCTCTGGACAGATTTGTAGCTTGAAGATCAGAGAGTCACTCCTGGTAGAGCTGCTACTTCTCACAATTGAGAGATCACAGCTCCGATACTATGGACATGTGGTTAGAATATCCCAGGAACGAATCTCTGGACAGATTTGTAGCAAGAAGATCAGAGAGTCACTCCTGGTAGAGCTGCTACTTCTCCCAATTGAGAGATCACAGCTCCGATACTATGGACATGTGGTTATAATATCCCAGGAAAGGATCTCTGGACAGATTTGTAGCAAGAAGATCAGAGAGTCACTCCTGGTAGAGCTGCTACTTCTCCCAATTGAGAGATCACAGCTCCGATACTATGGACATGTGGTTAGAATATCCCAGGAAAGAATCTCTGGACAGATTTGTAGCAAGAAGATCAGAGAGTCACTCCTGGTAGAGCTGCTACTTCTCCCAATTGAGAGATCACAGCTCTGGTACTATGGGGATGTGATTAGTCACTCCAGGTAGAGCCGCTATTTCTCCCATTCGAGAGATCACAGCTCTGGTACTATGGGGATGTGGTTAGTCACTCCAGGTAGAGCCGCTACTTCTCCCATTCGAGAGATCACAGATCTGGTACTATGGGAATGTGGTTAGTCACTCCAGGTAGAGCCGCTACTTCTCCCATTCGAGAGATCACAGCTCTGGTACTATGGGGAATGTGGTTAGAATGTCTCATGAATGATTCACTGGACATATTTTTACGGGCAAAACCAGCCAGCAGGAGACTTAGGGGTAGATCTCCGATAAAAATGTTTCGATAACATCCATGAGCTTGGCTGGTCACGCTTGGGGATCTATTCGGATCAGCTGGAGACGGTTGCTTCTGCCAGGATCTGATGGAATGAGTGATTGAGGACGGCCTCCAGGATCCTCTCAGAAATATGAGGGCGAAGAAAAAGAAACTATATTTTAACATTTACATCATGTAAGAATCATTTTAACCATTGAAATAACACAAAATCAGTTGAATTAGCTTCACATTTATCAAAAGCCTGCAACCAATACAATCGGCCCATTGGCGGAATGGTTACAACATCAGTTAGAATGCTTTGCGTTTAGACTTTCAGCAATCTGGGTTCAAATTCTGCCGAGGTCATCTTTGTCTTTCATCCATTCGAGGTCTATAAAGGTACTATGGTCGATTCTTTTTGTATATATCTTCCTCATTCCCATTCTGTCACTCTATCATTCTCTGGAAGAAATCTACTGTATTTACACCTGGAAAGGAGGTGGGTTTCACCAGGTTTAAAGATGCCCTTAAAAAGGTGTATCTCAATACGGCGTCCCTAAGCCTCCCTTAAAAGTTACGGGTGTTTTAGTAACCGTTAAATATATGGTTTAATTGATAAAATGTAGTCCGGTTTCTATATTATTGTTGAAAAAAATTAAGAAATTAATGAGGATAGTCACCGCTGGAGTGACTTTTATCATAGACTAGGATTTTTTCAACAAACTGACGTGTATGTGTATATTTGAGTGCATGTGTGTATGTGTATATGTATATATTTATATGTATGGTTATATAAATATAAAAGCGCAAACATATTTACACTTACAAAAATACACACTCACAGTCACATTCACATAAATACACATACATTCACCTAAGCACACACAATCATTCACAAAATCACAGACACACATACCTTTAAACAAAAACACGCATACATATGCATGCACACCAATACACACATACACACACATACACAACACATACACTAAAATACAGTGAAGCAAACGTAACGCCAGCTTCTGTTTTGCTTTAGCTTTTTCACCACCGCTTCCTTCCTTTTAGACACACATACATTCACTCAAACTCATACACACACACATTGTGTGATGGACGGACGGACGGAATTTGATCAAATTTATATATAGATTGTTTTTATAAAAGGCGACCCTGAGGCTAAATGATAATAAATAATATTTACAACCACAGAATTTAATCATGAAATGTGTTTGTAAACGCTAATTTCTGTTGTATTTAGAATTTCAGTAAAGAAAGTAGACAGAATAGCCCCAGGTGGAGTGAAGGTTATCATAGATCTTCTTGGCCTACGATGGACCTGGGGCTAAATTAAAACAATAACAACAATAATACACACAATACAATCCTCAAGCCATTTCTGTTAGCTTTATTGTTTGCCGTGTTTACCAGATGTTCTGTAAATAGAGATATTTTTGATTTTAGGTTTGCTTCAATACAGATTTGACTTTGTAAATGTGCCATGAATATTTAATAGGGTTCGTTCTGGTCTGGTGAATGTCCAGGCCTGATCCGAAGACAGAATTTGGCAGAATAATGTAGAACATTAGCATTTTTGGTATATTGCCAATTCTGATATAGAGTTAGAACTGGTATGAAACGACAGTTGTCGAGAAATGGACACAAGCATGGTTGCGGGTTTAAAATAGTTCAATTTAGCACCATGTAAGTCTGGTTTCAATTATACTGCGAGGTATATTGCGTAATTTAGCACCGCCTCACTCTGGGTCACAAATATAGTGCGAGCTATCTTGGGTAATGTAGCACCACGTGACATTTGGTCTCAAATATATAGTGCGAGATGTATTGGCTAATTTAGCACCACGAGACATTTGGTCTCAAATATATAGTGCGAGATATATTGGGTAATATAGCACCACGTGACGTGCAAACACAGACACTCTTACAAAAATACACACTTCCAGACATAGATACATTCACACACACATGCACACACATACATTTACACGAACACATACACATATACTTACACACATACATCTTTGCAAATACAACGCAAGCCGCTGTTTTACTATATTTGTTTCACCACCCCTTTCCTTTGGTTTATACACACATACATTCACACAAACACACACATTGTGTGACGGACGGAAGTCGCACAGATTTATATATAGATTGGGATTGATAATATAAAGTACTACTTATGTAATGGGGTACATATACTCGACTTCCTCTTTCTCCAAATTCCTGATCTTGTTTCTATCCTGTTCTTGTGACGCTAAACTCCGCAAGTTGCAGACAGCGCATCAACATGAAATATTTTTCTCCACAAAGTTCGATCACCAGCAGCAGAGTTTAAAGAGCAAAGATCCATAAGTTGACATTGTGAAGCCATCGTTTTGAATGCCGGCCTCTGCTTCTCTTACCAGCCAACCTTCCTTCCAGGCGTAACCTACTCACTCCACGCGTTGATCTTTTTATATGATCATATTGTTTGAGTACTTCTCACTCGACAATTTATGTAATTGGTCTAAGCTTGGTAATGTTGAGCAGCTCACTGATACGGATACGGTCGCTGAACCGCTTGCCAGTCATATGTCTCATGATGTGGTTCTGGAATATAGAGAGCTTCTGAAGAGACAGAGACCTTCTCGTCCAATTAACACAGTCAAGACCATATAACACAACTGGTAGGATGTAAGTATCAAAGATCTTAAAAAGTATTATATTACGGAAATAATTCTTTATTATGGCCTTTTAGATTTAGAGTTCAGGTCGCACTGGGGAGAACTGTGTTTCTTATTCCTACCTGATTGATAACATAATATACCAGTAATGTAACAGGGTCATTTTCGTAGATTTTCTTTCTACTAAAAAAAAAAATGGTAATTTTTTGGAGTAGAAAATCATTTTAAATATTGTACATCATTTCAGTCGTTATACGTTTTTATACTTCAAATAATATCTAAAACAATTCCTAGCTCGAGGATGGTGAAAGATCTCACGCATGCAACAGGTGGCAAAAGAAAATATTTTCATGGTAATTGAAATACATTTTTGTTAGTGATTGTATTCATTTTTAATAGACAACCTTTCGATTTTTAGCTGTCATCTGTGTGGCTTTAGTGATATTGTTTTTGTT
>CAXHJY010000705.1:57500-60000 GCA_964016885.1 Eledone cirrhosa
ATTTATGACAACATTGTAAGCTTGGCTGAGCAAAGGACGCATGCCCAAGTACTGCTGTGAAAGGAAACATGATGTGAAAACGTTCATGGCCGTTTAATGCGTTCCCATTATAAAATTAAAGGACCGAAAGATGGCGCTGTGCGATTTAATATATTTGGTCGGCTGCATTCTGCCATTTAAATGATAGAAGTTTAACGTTGCAAGGACCGTATCGTATCAGCCTACTACTACCACTACTACTACTACTACTACTACTACTACTACTACTGCTACTATTGCCACTACTACTACTACTACTACTAATACCACTGCTACTACTACTACTACTACTACTAATACCACTGCTACTACTACTACTACTACTACTACTACTACTACTACTACTACTACTACTACTACTACTACTACTACTACTACTACATTGTAAATACATGTCCGTAGTACCAGAGCTGTAATTTCTCATTTCGGAGAAATAGCGGCCCTACCTGAAGGAAGTCTCTGATCACTAAGCTGTTGAAGGTGGTTACCTGTTATAAAACTTAGAATGGGAAGGGCCTGACTGGTCGTAAAATGCCCAAGGAACGCCGTATCTCAATACGAGGCTTCTACGACTCCATCAGGAATTACGGAACCAAACCGTATTTGTTATAAAATCCTCTGGGAGGCACCGATGAAGACTTTACATTCTGTATACTCTCGGGAATAAGAAAAAGGCAAGAAACATTTGATAGAATGGTAAAAGTGAAACGAAATTTCATTTCTCACTCTTAGTACGAAGGTATACGTTGCTGACGATAGCTAATAAGCTTGAAACTAGTACAGCGTTCCTTTGTCAGTGTTGAACAAATGAGCAACGATGGTTGCTAGACACTGTACGGCTTAATACGGGATGTTTGTTTACAAACACACCAAGCATTATAATAAATGTTCGGTGAATCCAAACGTACATATATATATGTGTGCATGTATGTATATATATATATACATACTACTGTACGTCTGTATACATATATGTATGTAGGTCTACATACTTATATCTGATAGAATGTAATATTTAAATTTCGATAATAATCTAGCACACGGAAGAGCCGCACTCCCATTGTCCTAGCTTCCATCTCTCTCACCCTCCCCATCTCTCTCTCCCTCCTCATCTCTCTCGCCCTCCCTATCTCTCTCATGTACACCAGGTCCGAACACAGAGGTGCCCAACTCCCACTGTCATCACCTCCATCTCTCTCGCCCTCCCCATCTCTCCCATGTACACCAGGTCCGAATACAGAGGTGCCCAACTCCCACTGTCATCACCTCCATCTCTCTCTCCCTCACCCTATCTCTTGCCCCCACCCCATCTCTCTTGCCCTCCTCATCTCTTGCCCTCCCCATCTCTCTCTCCCTCCCCATCTCTCTTGCCCTCCTCATCCCTCTCTCCCTCCCAATCTCTCTCGCCCTCCCAATCTCTCTCGCCCTCCCTATCTCTCTCATGTACACCAGGTCCAAACACAGAGGTGCCCAACTCCCACTGTCATCACCTCCATCTCTCTCTCCCTCCCCATCTCTCTGTATAGTGAGCAAATGGGGTCCCCCATGCTGGACGCCCCACAGCCCCGGCTGACAGAATGGAGAAAGCGTTTCCCCGATGGATGGTACGGGAGATAGGTTTCGATAAATATCTCAACACATTGCAATTACGTGTTAATTCGTTTGAGTCATGCATTTGAGGCGAACGTTCTGGTTATAACTAGAAGGTTCAAATAGTGAAATGTTGGCGTTTGCGTGATCACAGACCGAGTAGGTGTCATGACAAAAGAAAACACCCAGTCCACGCTGTAAAGTGGTCGTGTAGGTAACACGGTAAAAAGTTCCCAGTCCACACTGTAATGTGATCGTGTAGGTAACACGGTAAAAAGTTCCCAGTCCACACTGTAATGTGGTCGTGTAGGTAACACGGTAAAAAGTTCCCAGTCCACACTGTAATGTGGTCGTGTAGGTAACACGGTAAAAAGTTCCCAGTCCACACTGTAATGTGGTCGTGTAGGTAACACGGTAAAAAGTTCCCAGTCCACACTGTAATGTGGTCGTGTAGGTAACACGGTAAAAAGTTCCCAGTCCACACTGTAATGTGGTCGTGTAGGTAACACGGTAAAAAGTTTCCAGTCCACACTGTAAAGTGGTCGTGTAGGTAACACGGAAAAAAGTTTCCAGTCCACACTGTAATGTGGCCATGTAGGTAACACGGTAAAAGGTTCCCAGTCCACACTGTAAATGCGGTTGGTGTTAGGAAGGGCATCCAGCCGTATAAAACCTGCCAGATAGTCCTATACGAACGAAACACAGTCAGCCGACCAATCTTGCCTCAAGTGGGACAATTCCCGTCTAACCCATGCTAGCGTGGAAGATAGACGTTAAATGATGATGATGATAACACCTAGCTCAACAAATTGTAAACACAACAGCAACCCACATCATACAGAAGATGAGATCCTGAAAGATTAGAAACAAT